>JAGVVM010007274.1:0-17263 GCA_019149425.1 Psidium friedrichsthalianum
AAGAATCAAACCTTGATATTATGGCAGCCATCACGTAGTCAGACTCCTGACTCACCCATTCTCCTCAGTACAATTATGGCGCCGCCAAGACAGTTGGTGCTCCTATTTCTCTTCCCCCTAGAGAGCGGTTAACTAATGGGAGTGCCACAATCCCCCAAGATACCACAATTAATCGCGGCAGACGGTGTTGCCCCCTCCACTATATATTCTATCAAAGGTGAAACCAGTCTGAGAGCTGGGGCCATCAAATTGTGGAGTTGTGGGAGATGCATTTCACGATTGTTTGAGAGGGCGTTTGCCTTAAGAGGCGTTTCGATCAAGATTTTGGGGAAATGGAAGCAAGCACTTCTTGAAGTCAGGTACCTGAAAGGAACGAAAGCCGCCTCGATGGAGTTAAAATTTAACGTCACCATAAACCATTCTCACTTTTTTTAATATATGTGTGGGTGTTCACTGGGTTGCTCGATTCTTACCTGCTTCATTTTCATATATATTATATATATATATACAACAAACACACACACACACACACACACACCACACACCATACAGATGAGAGTAAGATCTGCTGGCTTGTAAAAAATGTCCCACGCATGATTTGTATAAGTTATCAGTCTGTCTAGGTTTTGCTTAATGATATAGACCAATCTAAAATTTAATCTTTTAGGATCTGATTCGCCTTGAAAAAATAAGATTTTTTTATTTGAACTTTTCTTACTCTTATTTCTTTTTTAGTTTTTTGCTTTGAATTTTTTTTTTGGTTGGAAGCTGACCATCTTTCTTCATGTTGGTGTAGTGTGTACGTTACATTAGTCTTAGTCTCAAACTTTTCTATGTTTACAGATAATTTTTGTTAGAGTATAGTGCAACTAGTGGGCATCTTATTTAAAGCCTCAATAACATAATATACCGTGCATGGTGATCGTCAAAAGCCATAATTTTTTATCTTCCCTAGTTACATTTAGTAAAATCATTATTGTCTGTCGATTAGTTCGAATTAATATTATTTTTACAAAAGAAATGTTTTTTTTTTGGTCGATACAAGAAGAACAAAGATGATGGTAAAGTACGGGAAAAGGAAAAAAAGGTCCACTTTTATTAGTTTATTCTGTTTAAAATTTTTTTTTCAATGTAATTTTTCCTATTTTCAACATGTAGTATCTTCATACAGCCTGCATATATTGATAGCAATGCTCTATTTGGGGACCCATAATTATTCTTACTACTTCCACAAAACCACTATTGGAACATAACGTTACACTGTTACCATCCCTAGAGGCAATGTGAAAACAGATAAGATACACCTAATCTAGATTGAAGCAAAACAAGGGAGAAAATCCTAGTCAATTGGCTTCCAGGTAGAATTCACAATATCACATTCTTGCGTCAAAATAGTTTATGACCTATAGTTATCCAGTGATGGCTGACTCTCATTCTGGACTAGGCTTATTTGGGTTTTTGCTTATCAACACCCTAGAAAATTTTTTAAAGCACGTATGAGATCCCTAACATCCTTTTGCAAACTAGCAAGTTTTTAAATATTTGCTTTCAAATCCCATACTTTTTACAATATTGAAAGATTCATAGCGAGAACCCTCAAGTTTCTCTGGCTTAATAAATGTTCATGTTGAAGCAATAGTGGCATGAGGCATGCCACGTAAGCAAACTACCGGCAAATTCCCACTTTAGCCATAGCATTATAAGATAATATAGGGAGATGTGACAATAAGGCATCCCCTCGTAAAGTGTTTTTTTTAGTGTATCCCCCTGATTATGTATTATTGTGTTTCTAATAAATAGGACAATATATAAAAATTATTGCTTGTTACATATTGAACTATTTTCACATTTGGATAGGTCCTGAAGCAAAGTTGGGTAAAATTCATTTGTCCGAAAAGGTGTTGAGCGATCTGATAGAAAAAGTTTGTGTAGTTGGTTGTCTAAGAATTTGGGTCGGAATACCACAACCAACGTCATTGCAAGGAATTGTTAGGAATTTTGTGGACGAGCGGGAAAGAATATATACACAATAGATAATACATAATAAATCATCATGACCACCCTATTGTTGGCATCCATGGAATGGGTAAGGCCATTGTTGGTCACAAGACTACTCTTGGCGCTAAAGCCATCTACAACAAGCCTCTCCAATCAATTTGAGCTATCGTTAGCTGTCAGCTGGCTGACTTAAGGGAATCATGGAAGCGTAATGGCGCAACATTCACTTACAAAATCAATTAATCCATGATATATTTGAATCGAGCACGAAAATGAAGTTCAGCTAATGTAGTGATGACCAGCCGGACTAAGTTTAATCTTCATCCAAAATTTAAAGGTAAAAAGTGCCCTAGTTCTTGTCCTGAGGATAGTGGGATAATGTCGTTCAGTTACGTGTTTGGTTGGTAACCCCGTGATGGTTTATCTTCGGGAGGAAAGTAAGAATCTGATTACGACCAGAGCGAACACAAGAGGGGGATGCTTGAAGAAGTTGGAGTGGACTAGCCATATGACCATAAAGGAAATGGATAAAGATCAAAAATCTGGGATAAGAGGGAGAAAAGGAAAGGAGGAGGGGCAGAAAAGGAAGAAGAAGAAGAACGGAGGAAGGGAAGGAAAGGGAGGGGTGGTGTTTTTGTTGTTTTATAAGACATCCGCACTTGGCTCCCACACTCCCGTCCCCCTCGCTGGCAAAAGGCGGCTACTCTCGAATGCAAGCTGAGCACAGCAGAGAGCACAGTAAATACGAAAGGACGAGGAAAATACATAGAGACATAATCCCTGAACCCCCCAGCAAGACGGCGAGCCTAAAAGCAAAGCCAGCGCTTCAAAGCTACTACTGCGCCCTCCCCCCCCCCCCTGAAAAGATAAGACTGAAGGACGTTGAACCGCTTGCCTCTCCCCTCCCCTCCCTCCTTCACAAAAAGAAGGCGTTAACCTAAGTTTCAATGGCAGTTTCGATCATCGAATTGGCCAGCTAAGGAAACGAAGGAGAGATGGTTACCACTGATGGTTGCAGGTGACGAGGAAGCCGGAGTGCGAGCGTCGGAGGAGGGAAGACGGAGCGTTGTAGTCGAACCGAGGGATGCTGATGACAGCTGAGTGCTGCTCCCATGGCGTCATCATTGTCTTCTTCGTCTTCGCTTCTTCACGGTTGTCTTCTTCTTCTTCTTCCTCTTCTTCCATTGGTCTCTTCTCTCTGCTCTGAGTATGTTCCATAGTCCAGCTGCAACTCTGTCTCTGCCCTAGCAAATGGCGAAGCTGCGGCTCTTTTCATTTCAGGCGAAGTTCGACCCGACCGCCCACCCGGTTCGTTTTTCCCAAAACGACTCGACCGGTTATTTATATATTGTCCGAACTTCTTTTTTAAGATAAGATTGAATTATACTTAATTACAAAAGCACGAGATTTCTAATTCGGTTGTCCTTTAGTTTTAAGCTTACTCTTTTACGAAAAATACTAGGAAGGAGCTGAAACTTGACTAGAAACATGACTGATCTTGCTAACCTACAACAACTTCGTCTCTGAAGGGAAAGCTATTCTCATCTATTATTTTCTTTCCTCGTCGTCCCTCTTTGGTTACGGTCAATGGCCAAAGCCTTATTTGGCTCTTGAACTTGCTCGCCGCTACGTTCGTTCTCTCAGGGTAGAGTCGAGAGGCAAGTTTGGAGCTGACATGTTTGGCGGCGAGAACGACAGGGAAGAAGGGATTGGGCATGGGTTCCTTGTTGGGATCCCGCAGAGGTCTGAGTTCCTGCTGAACGACCTCTCGTCTTGGTTCTTCAACACGACAGACTCCAAAATCTTGCCAACAAACTTGTTGTAGGAGAAGTCAAGGGTGGCATTACCAGGGTTCCTTTCGGCAAAGCCTGCAGAATAGATCAAACTGTTTATAAAAGACAAAAATGACAGAAGAGAACTTAAACATTGATCCAATGTGAAAACTCATCATTAGACTTTTAATTTTTTTTAATGTCGTCCTTGAACTATTTCTTAAATATTCGGTTCAGTCCATCATCTTTTCCTAACAAAGTCAAAAGACGAATCAATCCTTCGGCATTGTTCCCAAGTTTGCATAAATACACTACTATGCCAAAATTTTCGTAAATCAACAAAAATATGTAATGTTTTAGTACATTTTCATTTCAATCCATATCCTAAATCAATTAAAAAAATCATTACAATAGCATCATTTTACATCTTAGATTATACTATTTTAACAGCAAAAGTAGAATCTTGGTCAGTATCTGTTCGAATTGATATTCCTACGATGACGTCAAGGGTAGATTTGGGTAATAAGTATCAATTTGGGATTTTTCATAGCACAAAAATTAATTTAAGATAAATTTGTTAAAGAGCATTAGCTTGGGATTTTTCATAAGGTGAAAATTAGGCTCGTTTCTTTCCCTAAAAATAAGTTGCTTCTACAAAATGTTTTTCGATAAGTCAATTTCTAAGAAAATAACCATAATTTTTTTATGTTTGGCGAAAATTTGAAAATGAACTTGAAAATATTTTTTGTAGTTTGGCTCGTAAAATTGGATTTGATTTTCCTCCATTCACTAATTTAGTGATTGTTTATTTATTTTTTATGTTTTCATTTTTATTTTTGTAAAGCGATTATTTAACTACTTTTTACTTTTTTAGTTTTTAGATATTTTCCGACGCCTTCTTTTTTTTTTTTTTTGTCTTTCTTGTATTACCCTGCGGTCGCACTTTTTGTCTGTTTGATTCCTTTCTTCTCCTTGTGGGTCCCACATTCCCTTTTGAACTTTGTTGTGTCCCCCTTACTTCACGGTGGTGCTGATCTTGAAGAACCCGACGTTATATTCTTTCTTGCTAATGTTCTTTACTTGATCGTACTTTCTAACTCTGATGCTCAGATACGCACCTTGCGGATTTCTCACTGAAGAAATTTGTGCCAGTCCGGCAATGGGGGATTATAAAGCAACACATGGGAGTCCTTGGTTGACAAGGACGAAGACGCAGTGGGCTTACTTGAACCTGGTGCACCTCGGAATACATCCAAGGAGAGAGTGAATGTGAGGACAGAACCTACTGCCGATCCATGCCCAATCACCTGAGGAGGAACCTCCACTGACCTTATGCGCTCGGACAGCGTGTAAGAAAAGAGTACAAATCGACTTTGCTCCCTTCCTCTCTGCTGTTGCCCCTCGTTCTCTTCCTTCTTGTCAAAACATTCGCTCTGCCGTTGCTTGCTCTTCCTCTTCCCCTTTCTCCATATACATAGGAATCCGAAAATGCCTGTCATCAGTCATGATCAAAGGAGGAACATGCATGCCGTACTCACCTTCATCGTTCCAGCTCTCCTCAACTTCATTACTGTCAAGTACCAAGGGAGGCCCAATTATCCCTTTGAAACCCACCCTGTCACCGTCTTCTTCTCCGTCTCTGCTCTCCTTCTGTATTGCTCCTTGTCCCTTCCGCCTGTTGCTCATTTACCAGCCTTTAATTCTGCTTCCGGTGCCCCCATCTACCATTTCCTCGTGATCCTGTCCTTTTCCTTCTCCATAGCTTTCCCTACGTCGCTGTTGTTCCCAGGCCTCTCCTTCTTTCTTCTATATCTTCCGCTGCTAATAATACTCTCCATAGCTAACCTGTGCGGTCTCCTTCAAAAACTCATACATCTGGCAAGGCAAAAGATTCTGGCATTCGTATTTGTCCATTTGTTTGGCCGTCAACTGCAGAGAGGAAGAGCGCAGCCGCTTCTGCCATGTACCATTGCCGATACGTATCTCGCATTACAATCGTAGTACCTGCCACATCCTCATTAATAGCACAACAAGAAACGAAGGAAAACAAGAAGCAGGAAAAACATAACTAACATTACATTTATGAGATGTTTACTTAGATTTGTCTACTAAGAAAGTCGCTGTTATAATAAATAAAAATTTTGATTAGTATTTGAAGTACTGTACATCGATTTGAGTTTACAATTTTAGCATCAAATCTCTAGTAAACAAAAATTGCAATTGCTGATGGTGTTGAATGTATTAGAATCCGTGCTATCGTTATTGATCGGAAAAAACAGACATAAGAATTCCAAGCAAATAAAAAATTGATGAAAAAATCAAGGAGTACCCTTTTTACACAAAGCTACTCATAGTTGGTGTTTGTAGGAGATAGAAGAATCATTATCCACGTGTTGACACATGTCTTTATTTTAAAAAATTAATTAGAAAATCAAGAAAAATTCACAAAAATCAAAAATCAACTTTGGAACCCTTATCAAGTATAAGGAATCATTTTTGAACAAAAAAATATGTATGGTTCCAAATTTTTCGGAATTTTTTAGAATTTCTCTTCATTTAAAAATAGCCAAAAACAAGAAAAAAAAAAGCCAAATGGGGTTGAAAAAAATATGGAAAAATAAAAAAATATTTTCTTTTAATTCCCTTTTCATTTTTGCCATCTTAAAATTTGAAAATTTGATTTGGGTCCTCAAGGGTGTCTATTCACATACCCCAAATTGAACCAAAAAATTCATTTGAATCCTTTTTAGTCTTTTTCTCGCTCGGGATCATTTATGACATTTGATTTAGACACCTCTAATCACATTCTCGACAAATCGATTTCACGAAAATGGGTCAAATTAGCACCTCATGGGTACTAATTTGAGCCGGATTGGGGAACCAAGTACCGGAGAGAGAGTGAGAGCAGGGTCTTCTGAGCTTTGAAGGAGGGAGTCCCAAGAGGTGGAGTCCCTAGGCAAGCTGGAAGGGGCTTCAGGTTATAAGGTTGAAGCGGAAACCGGTGTCGTGAACTACGCCGCGACTCACGGTATAGATAACGTGGTAATGGCCGTTGAGCGTCGGCGGCCCGAGAAGGAGGTTTCGGGCTGAGGTGATGGTGCTGATCTAGGTGAGACGCTCGTAAAAGAAGAAAGAAGAGTCGGGGGCCACTTGAGAAGGAGTCTTTCGACAAGACCGTCTTTCTCGGGCGATCTCCTTCTTGGACAGCGCCGCTGGCCCGCCACCTCCGTCCCCACATCTTTCCGAACGACTCCTGGTCAGTCGCTTCCCTTGCCGAACCAGGTAAGCCAAAATCCCCGTTGTCAACTTGTGTCGTCTGAGCGAGCCGAGGCTCATTTGTTTCTCAGTCCGTTTGCGTTCTGAGTTTGGTTCTTTGATTGGCCTGCTGCTTTTATATGCTTTCTTTGTCGTTCGTTGCCCGTTTCGTTCGGCTTTTGTCTTTGTGCATGGCAATGTTCGAGTCATTGGTCGATGACGGTCCTAAGGTCGGACTAGAACGGCTGATGTGGTCGGGTCGGCATAGTTTCAACGAGAGTCGGGAACGGCCGGAGCTCACAGCTCGGTCTGATGACTTGGGCCCTCGGTGAAGCTCATGGTGAAGAAAATATCGCCGCAGAGGGGGGTTAGAGTCTGTTCGTCAGTCGTCGCTGCTGGTGGAAGTGCCGTTTGGTCTGGCCGGAGGCGGCGACATCCCCAGGCAAGCTTGGCGCCATCCGGAACTTCACCTGTTGAAGGCTCGAGCACGGCGACGTCTCGGTGGTAAAGACGTCGCGAGGGCGTCTCTGAAGAAAGACACCGAAGAAGATGATGCGCATGAGTTCATAAAGTAGGGAGAGTGGGCTGACTTTAGAGGATATGGGTTGATAGTTTAAAAGGAGGAAATGGGCTGGTCTTTAGAGATGTTTCTTTGGGCCCATTTTTGTTCTCTTTTGTGTCTGGTTTTGAAACTAAACCGGGCTCATGGTCGAGCCCAGTCCACGGAGAAGGCCTTGCCCGTGGATCAGATCCGGTCCAGGTCCGGAAACCTGATCCAGATCCGACCCAGTCACTTTTATTATTAAAATGACAATAAATGCTCCATATATGTATGTGTGTATGTACACACATATAATTCGACCTCAGTTCCACAGATTAGGGCGTAAATTCCTTAGATTTCATAAATTTTGTCCTTTTTTTAGAAAATCCCTAACACCTTTGAAATCAACCATAAGCAAACATTCTTCTAAGCCTTTAGGGCTTTACTAAGGTTTTATGATGTGATTAGGTATGAGCCTACAAGGGCTCGAGCTAAGCCCTTCATAGAGGCTTACTAATTCATTAATCCGATTTTCGAGATCAGATCGCGATACCATGAAGGTATTAGACGAATCTATAAGCTTATTAGGTGATTTCTGGTTTTCACATGTGAAAGCTTAAGCCCCGCTTTTTAGTTCTACAACCCCAAATTAGCCAAACCAAACACGCGCATAACTTCCACAGTCATAAGTAACACAATATGCAGCAATACTATCATGCTACAGTGGGTAGAGTAGAATTTTAGGCTGGTCAAGTAAAGCAGGTATGCCTCGTTAAGGCTTAGTTGCACATCTGTATTTTCTTTGCTTTCGCTTAAAGGACTCATCCATCAATGCCAGGTTTCTCTGTCGCATGCAGTGCAAGAAGGTTTATCATCAGTAGTGACTCCTGGCACATTGCCCAATCCTAAAGTAACAAGCCAGGATAGGAAACGCATGTTATCAACTAGGGCGCCATTTTAGTGTCTAATGTCAAGGAAGGAAAAGCAAAACTCACTGTGGGGAAGTCGAATCTCCAAATCCCAGGGAATCAATAATATCAGACACAATTTGAATGGTGTCGGGTGAATCCCCATGGGGGAATGTAAAGAGAAGCAAACCACTCCCTGTCAACTTGACTAATGAAAGTGCTGGAGATTTATTCGCACTGATATCTTCCTTTGTTTGAGAAGATACATCTTCTGAAAGCTTACCCGCCAGTTGAATAGCAAAGTGGGAGGCAGTTAGACAACGTTTTGCAGATATTTGCCTAAGTAGTGATTGGGTTTTGACCAGAAGAGTACCATCCTTGTAATGATTCTGATCCGTTGAATGCCCGCACTGGGCACCATTGGCACCTTCCTAGTCCAATTCCCCAGGACATATTTTCCTTCTCTTAGGAGTTAACTTTGCATCAGCCACCTCCAAGTTATTACTCTCCCTAGCAGCAAATGTCCCATAAGCATTCATTACAATGCTGAGGATGATGAAACTTCGCTATCTTAAATAGGAAAAGCAAGACCCATTTCATTGAGCTGTTTCAAATTAGTTCCACATGCACCAGTCTATGATCAGGATATCACTAATCAACCAATGCAAATTACACTTTCTCAAGGGAGACCCGATTCTTCACTCTAAGCTTCAAGCATAAATCAACCATACACCGACTCAAACGCAATATGTAATTAATCAGTAGCATATCTCATTAAGTCACGCTTAAAAGGTTCAACTTTAAGAAGGCAATGAAACCTTTTCAAGGAGGCACATGGCTTCTTTGGTGGCGATATACTCCCTTTCTGAAGAAAGGAAAAGGAACAAAAAAGGAAGGCGTAACCTAAGTTTCAATCATCGAATTGGAAACTGAAAAAAAGTGAAGGAGAGATGGTACACTGATGGTGCAGTTGATGAGGAAGCCCGGTGCGTGCTTCGGAGGTTGGAGAAGAGCGTTGTAGTCGAAACGAGGGATGCTGATGGCAGCTGATTGCTGCTCCCAGGGTGTCATCGCGGTCTTGTTTGCCTTCGCTTCTTCATTGTCGTCTTTTTCTTCTTCCATTGCTCTTTTCTCTCTGCTCTGAGTCTGTTCCAACCGTTTCTTTGCCCTAACAAACGGCGAAACTCCGGCGATTTTCATTTTTAGTTGAAGTTCAACCGATCACCCAGTTCATTTTTCCAAGACCACTCAGACGGGTTATTTAGGGCGAGCATAGCAACACTTTTGGAATAAGCAGTTAACGTAACTTCTGTAACAAAAATTTGATTAAATACATAATTTTATTTTTTTTTTTACTTATGGAGCATTTTTTTTATTTCAGAAGTAGTTTTGGAGCTACTTGAAAAAGTAAATTTTTTTTACTTATCTCCAAAAAATAGAAAAATCAACTTTTGCTCAAAAGCAAAAATTTTTGGCTAGAAATTAATTTTCAGAGTAGAAGTGTGGCCACTCGCTCCCCCTCTTTTTAGTTGGTCCATTACCATAATGTTGCGCCTCCTAGTCCCCATATAGTGCACTTTTTCTTTTTCCTTTTTTTCGAGAATTTTGAGTAAAACCTTTTTGGGTCTGTATGATCTTGATTTGTTGCTTGAATTAAGCTTCGATCATCTCCAAATTAAGGTGCGTATAATGATGCTAATGGAACAAAGGAAAGGGGTCCAACATGCGTTGCCTCCTGTTTCTCTCATCTTTTTCAAGGTATATGTTGGGATGAAAAAGACTTCGCTTTCGCTTTCAATGCACTTTCGCTTTGCCAATGCTCATTTCCATCGGGATGTGTTATTTCCTTTTCAGGAGTGCGCGCGATAAGCTTGTCATGCCATGGTGGTAACGCTCAACCAACGAGGTTCTTTCTTTTTCATTTTTTTCCTGCATATTTTGATAAATGGAACAAAGGAAAGGGGTCCAATCTTGATTTGTTGCTTGAATTTCTCTTCATCATTTCCAAGGTAAGGTTGCATATAATGATGCTAATTTCAATGCAAAGGAAAGGGGTCCAACATGCTGCCTCCTGTTCCTCATTTTTCGAGGTATATGATGGGATGAAAAAGACTTCGCTTTCTTTCAATGCACTTTCGCTTTGCCAATGCTCATTTCCATCGGGATGTGTTATTTCCTTTTCAGGAGTGCGCGCGATAAGCTTGTAATGCATGGTGGTAACGCTCAACCAACGAGGTTTCATTCCGCCAATACTAATAGCCGTTTGATTTTCTGAAGTTCAAATCTCAAGGGCTCCATATCATTGGCTCAGTGATACCGGATCAGATGATACGTGGCATCGTCCAAAAATATTTGCTTGGTGCGTTTACGTTGAAGGACAATTCTTTAAATAGTTAAGTGAGTGATAAATCATATATTCGCAAAATTTAATTGAACAAATGCTCAAGATATTAAGACCAGTTAGAAAAAAACAAATTTTACTTTGCCTCCCACCCATAAAGTTCTATATATTAAGAATAATATATAGAACTTTATGGGTGGGAGGCAAAGTAAAATTTGTTTTTTCTAAACTGGTCTTAATATCTTGAGCATTTGTTCAATTAAATTTTGCGAATATATGATTTATCACTCACTTAACTATTTAAAGAATTGTCCTTCAACGTAAACGCACCAAGCAAATATTTTGTAGGACGATGCCACGTATCATGCTGATCCGGTATCACTGAGCCAATGATATGGAGCCCTTGAGATTTGAACTTCAGAAAATCAAACGGCTATTAGTATTGGCGGAATGAAAGAACCTCGTTGGTTGAGCGTTACCACCATGGCATGACAAGCTTATCGCGCGCACTCCTGAAAAGGAAATAACACATCCCGATGGAAATGAGCATTGGCAAAGCGAAAGTGCATTGAAAGCGAAAGCGAAGTCTTTTTCATCCCAACATATACCTCGAAAAAGATGAGAGAAACAGGAGGCAACGCATGTTGGACCCCTTTCCTTTGTTCCATTAGCATCATTATATGCACCTTAATTTGGAGATGATCGAAGCTTAATTCAAGCAACAAATCAAGATCATACAGACACAAAAAAGTTCCCCTTACTCAAAATTCTTGAGGAAAAAAAGGAAAAAGAAGAAGCACACTATATGGGGACTGGAAGGAGGCGCAACATTGCGGTAATGGACCAACTAAAAAGAGGGGGAGCGAGTGGCCACACTTCTGCTCTGAAAATTAATTTCTAGCCAAAAATTAATTTTTTATTTTTGCTTTTGAGCAAAAGTTGATTTTTCTATTTTTTGGAGATAAGTAAAAAAAAATTTACTTTTTCAAGCAACTCCAAAACTACTCCTGAAATAAAAAAATGCTCCATAAGTAAAAAAAATAAAATTATATATTTAATCAAATTTCTATTACAGAAGTTACGTTAACTGCTTATTCCAAAAGTGTTGCTATGCTCGCCCTAAATAACCCGTCTGAGTGGTCTGGAAAAATGAACTGGGTGATCGGTTGAGCTTCAACTAAAAATGAAAATCGCCGGAGTTTCGCCGTTTGTTAGGGCAAAGAAACGGTTGGAACAGACTCAGAGCAGAGAGAAAAGAGCAATGGAAGAAGAAAAAGACGACAATGAAGAAGCGAAGGCAAAGAAGACCGCGATGACACCCTAGGAGCAGCAATCAGCTGTCATCAGCATCCCTCGTTTCGACTACAACGCTCCTTCTCCCAACCTCCGAAGCTCGCACCGGGCTTCCTCATCAACTGCACCATCAGTGTACCATCTCTCCTTACACTTTTTTCAGTTTCCAATTCGATGATTGGAACTTAGGTTACGCCTTCCTTTTTGTTCCTTTTCCTTTCTTCAGAAAGGGAGTACATCGTCACCAAAGAAGCCATGTGCCTCCTTGAAAAGGTTTCATTGCCTTCTTAAAGTTGAACCTTTTAAGCGTGACTTAATGAGATATGCTACTGATTAATTACATATTGCGTTTGAGTCGGTGTATGGTTGATTTATGCTTGAAGCTTAGAGTGAAGAATCAGGTCTCCCTTGAGAAAGTGTAATTTGCATTGGTTGATTAGTGATATCCTGATCATAGACTGGTGCATGTGGAACTAATTTGAAACAGCTCAATGAAATGGGTCTTGCTTTTCCTATCTAAGATAGCGAAGTTTCATCATCCTCAGCATTGTAATGAATGCTTATGGGACATTTGCTGCTAGGGAGAGTAATAACTTGGAGGTGGCTGATGCAAAGTTAACTCCTAAGAGAAGGAAAATATGTCCTGGGGAATTGGACTAGGAAGGTGCCAATGGTGCCCAGTGCGGGCATTCAACAGATCAGAATCATAACAAGGATGGTACTCTTCTGGTCAAAACCCAATCACTACTTGCGCAAATATCTGCAAAACGTTGTCTAACTGCCTCCCACTTTGCTATTCAACTGGCGGGTAAGCTTTCAGAAGATGTATCTTCTCAAACAAAGGAAGCTATCGGTGCGAATAAATCTCCAGCATTTTCATTAGTCAAGTTGACAGGGAGTGGTTTGCTGCTCTTTACATTCCCCCATGAGGATTCACCCGACACCATTCAAATTGTGTCTGATATTATTGATTCCCTGGGATCTGGAGATTCGATTTCCCCACAGTGAGTTTTCCTTTTCCTTCCTTGACATTAGACACTAAAATGGCGCCCTAGTTCATAACATGCGTTTCATATCCTGGCTTGTTACTTTAGGATTGGGCAATGTGCCAGGAGTCAATACTGATGATAATCCTTCTCGCACTGCATGCGACAGAGAGACCTGGCATTGATGGATGAGTCCTTTAAGCGAAAAGTAAAGAAAATACAGATGTGCAACTACGCCGTAACGAGGCATATCTGCTTTACTTGATCAGCCTAAAATTCTACTCTACCCACTGTAGAATGATAGTATTGCTGCATATTGTGTTACCTATGACCGTGGAAGTCATGCGCGTGTTTTTTTGGCTAATTTGGGGTTGTAGAACTAAAAACCGGGACTTAAGTTTTCACATGTAAAAACCAAAAATCACCTAATAAGCTTATAGATTCATCTAATACCTTCATGGTCTCACGATCTGATCTCAAAAATCGGATTAATGAATTAGTAAGCCTCTATGATGGGCTTAGCTCGAGCCCTCGTAAGCTCATACCAAATCGCATCATATCTTAGTAAAGCCCTAAATGCTTAGAAGAATGTTTACTTATGGTTGATTTCAAAAGTGTTAGGGATTTTCTAAAAAAAGGACAAAATCTATGAAATCTAAGGAATTTACGCCCTAATCTGTGGAACTGAGGTCGAATTCTATGTGTACACACACATACATATATGGAGCGTTTTTTGTCATTTTAATAATAAAAGTGACTGGGTCGGATCTGGATCAGGTTTCCGGACCTGGACCGGATCTGATCCACCGGTAAGGCCTTCTCCGTGGACTGGGCTCGACCATGAGCCCAGTTTACTTTCAAAAGCAGACACAAAAGAGAACAAAAATGGGCCCAAAGAAACATCTCTAAAGACCAGCCCATTTCCTCCTTTTAAACGATCAACCCATATCCTCTAAAGTCAGCCCACTCTCCCTACTTTCTAAACTCATGCGCATCATCTTCTTCGGTGTCTTTCTTCAGGGACGCCCTCGCGACGTCTTTACCACCGAGACGTCGCCGTGCGAGCCTTCAACAGGTGAAGTTCCGGATGGCGCCAAGCTTGCCTGGGGACGTCGCCGCCTCCGGCCAGACCAAACGGCGCTTCCACCAGCAGCGACGATTGACGAACAGACTCTAACCCCCCCTCTGCGGCGATATTTTCTTCACCATGAGCTTCACCGAGGGCCCAAGTCATCTGACCGAGCTGTGAGCTCCGGCCGTTCCCGACTCTCGTTGAACCTATGCCGACCCGACCACATCAGCCGTTCTAGTCCGACCTTAGGACCGTCATCGACCAATGACTCGAACATTGCCATGCACAAAGACAAAAGCCGAACGAAACGGGCAACGAACGACAAAGAAAGCATATAAAAGCAGCAGGCCAATCAAAGAACCGAACTCAGAGCGCAAACGGACTGAGGAACAAATGAGCCTCGGCTAGCTCAGACGACACAAGTTGACAAGGGGGATTTTGGCTTACCTGGTTCGGCAAGGGAAGCGACTGACCAGGAGCCGTTCGGAAAGATGTGGGGACGGAGGTGGCGGGCCAGCGGCGCTGTCCAAGAAGGAGATCGGCCGAGAAAGACGGTCTTGTCGAAAGACTACTTCTCAAGTGGCCCCCGGCTCTTCTTTCTTCTTTTACGCGCGTCTCACCGAGATCAGCACCATCACCTCAGCCCGAAACGTCCTTCTCCGGCCGCCGACGCTCAACGGCCATCACCACGTCATCTATACCGTGAGTCTCGGCCTAGTTCACGACACCGTTTTCCGCTTCAACCTTATAACCTGAAGCCCCTTCCAGCTTGCCTAGGGACTCCACCTCTTGGGACTCCCTCCTTCAAAGCTCAGAAGACCCTGCTCTCACTCTCTCTCCGGTACTTGGCCCTCCAATCCGGCTCAAATTAGTACCCATGAGGTGCTAATTTGACCCATTTTCGTGAAATCGATTTGTCGAGAATGTGATTAAAGTTGTCTAAATCAAATGTCATAAATGATCCCGAGCGAGAAAAAGACTAAAAAGGATTCAAATGAATTTTTGGGTTCAATTTGGGGTATGTGAATAGACACCTTTGAGGACCCAAATCAAATTTTCAAATTTTAAGATGGCGAAAATGAAAAGGGAATAAAAAGAAAATTATTTTTTATTTTTCCATATTTTTTCAATCCCATTTGGCTTTTTTTCCCCCTTGTTTTTGGCTATTTTTAAATGAAGAGAAATTCCAAAAATTTCGAAAAATTCGGAACCATACATATTTTTTTGTTCAAAACTGATTCCTTATACTTGACAAGGGTTCCAAAGTTGATTTTTTTTTTTGTGAATTTTTCTTGATTTTCTAATTAATTCTTTAAAATAAAGACATGCGTCAACACGTGGATAATGATTCTTCTATCTCCTACAAACACCAACTAAGAGTAGCTTCGTGTAAAAAGGGTACTCCTTGATTTTTTCATCAATTTTTTATTTGCTTGGAATTCTTATATCTGTTTTTTCCAATCAATAATGATAGCACGGATTCTAATACATTCAACACCTTCAGCAATTGCAACTTTTGTTTATTAGAGATTTGATGTTAAAATTGTAGACTCAAATCGATGTACAGTACTTCAAATACTAATAAAAATTTTTATTTATTATAACAGCGACTTTCTTAGTAGACAAATCTAAGCAAACATCTCATACATGTAATGTTAGTTATGTTTTCCTGCTCGTTGTTTTCCTTCGTTTCTTGTTGTGCTACTAATGAGGATGTGGCAGGTACTACGATTGTAATGCGAGATGCGTATCGGCAATGGTACATGGCAGAAGCGGCTGCGCTCTTCCTCTCTGCAGTTGACGGCCAAACAAATGGACAAATACGAATGCCAGAATCTTTTGCCTCACCAGATGTATGAGTTTTTGAAGGAGACCGCGCAAGTGAGCTATAGAGAGTATTATTAGCAACGGAAGATAGAGAAGAAAGAAGGAGAGGCCTGGGAACAACAGCGACGTAGGGAAAGCTATGGAGAAGGAAAAGGACAGGATCACGAGGAAATGGTAGATGGGGGCACCGGAAGCAGAATTAAAGGCTGGTAAATGAGCAACAGGCGGAAGGGACAAGGAGCCATACAGAAGGAGAGCAGAGACGGAGAAGAAGACGGTGACAGGGTGGGTTTCAAAGGGAGAATTGGGCCTCCCTTGGTACTTGAGAGTAATGAAGTTGAGGAGAGCCGGAACGATGAAGGTGAGGACGGCATGCATGTTCCTCCTTTGATCATGACTGATGACAGGCATTTTCGGATTCCTATGTATATGGAGAATGAGGAAGAGGAAGGGCAAGCAACGGCAGAGCGAATGTTTTGAGAAGGAA
Source organism: Psidium friedrichsthalianum (assembly GCA_019149425.1). Classification (NCBI taxonomy): domain Eukaryota; kingdom Viridiplantae; phylum Streptophyta; class Magnoliopsida; order Myrtales; family Myrtaceae; genus Psidium; species Psidium friedrichsthalianum. The sequence goes on from JAGVVM010007274.1 coordinate 16,481, forward strand.
GAGAACGAGGGGCAACAGCGGAGAGGAAGGGAGCAAAGTCGATTTGTACTCTTTTCTTACACGCTGTCCGAGCGCATAAGGTCAGTGGAGGTTCCTCCTCAGGTGATTGGGCATGGATCGGTAGTAGGTTCTGTTCTCACATTCACACTCTCCTTGGATGTATTCCGAGGCGCACCAGGTTCAAGTAAGCCCACTGCATCTTCGTCCTTGTCAACCAAGGACTCCCATGTGTTGCTTTATAATCCCCGATTGCCGGACTGGCACAAATTTCTTCAGTGAGAAATCCGCAAGGTGCGTATCTGAGCATCAGAGTTAGAAAGTACGATCAAGTAAAGAACATTAGCAAGAAAGAATATAACGTCGGGTTCTTCAAGATCAGCACCACCGTGAAGTGAGGGGGACACAACAAAGTACAAAAGAAGAATGTGGGACCCACAAGGAGAAGAAAGGAATCAAACAGACAAAAAGAGCGACCGCAGGGTAATTCAAGAAAGACAAAAAAAAAAAAAAAGAAGGCGTCGGAAAATATCTAAAAACTATAAAAAGTTAAAAGTAGTTAAATAATCGCTTTTAAAAAATAAAAATGAAAACATAAAAAAATAAATAATCACTAAATTAGTGGATGGAGGAAAATCAAATCCAATTTTACGAGCCAAACCACGCAAAATATTTTCAAGTTCATTTTCAAATTTTCGCCAAACATAAAAAAAATATGGTTATTTTCTTAGAAATTGACTTATCGAAAAACATTTTGTAGAACTAACTTATTTTTAGGGAAAGAAA
>JAGVVM010007275.1:0-15701 GCA_019149425.1 Psidium friedrichsthalianum
AATATTAACGACCTGAGGAACATACACGAAGATCACCGGTATGTAGGTGTGTTGACCATAAGTTGGACCAGGATTGCTTGATGACTCTTGCCTTTGATTACACTCCATAATCGTGTTGATTATCAAGGGTTTGAGCATTTCTTCCATTTGCCTGGTTATATGATTGGCCCGCTTGTTTTGACTCTCTTCGGATATCCTCCATATCATAGGAGAAGTAGCTGGATAGACTTCCATTTGCACCCTTTGATCAGTTGTAAGATGTCTCGGGAGAAAATCACGTGCGTGGAGAGCTTCAGTGCTGCCCCCATCACTCAAACCAGTCAACGATAGGAGCTTCCATCGACCACCTGCTGCACCTCGTGGTCAGGCCAGTCAATGATAGGAGCTTCCATCAATTCCTGTACTGTGGTTGAGTTATTCCACAACACCAACCAACGAAAGACAACACATTCAGAGAAGATGGAGAGAAAGGAGGCGTAATTCTCATGATCCAAAAGCGAGTGTCTTTCTCTCCGATTTCTTTTCTTTGTAGCAGACTTTGATGTTTGTCGACTCCCACTGGCAGCCACAACTTGTCTTCCCTGTTACTCATCATTATTGACTGTGGTAACTACTGCCACATATCCTTGATTCCACTAATCCATATCTAGCGCCTGCGGCCACACATCACAAGCTCTGTTACCCCATAGCTCCAAGACGTTCAAGATTTCTTTTGGTTTCTTTAGCTTAGGTTTTTCATTAGTGAAATACCACCCAAGAGACCAAGAGCGCTGCCGGAGCCACTGTTGGTCCATTGGAGATCAATCTTGCTCGAGATCTTCCTCAAACGAATCCTCACCGATCGGTTACTTGGTCATTGAGGCTTAGTGCACAAGTTTTGGTGCGATCAAACTTGGAAAACAATTCTTGGTAAATTTCTTATCTTAAGATTCCATATTCTCTTGCAAATTCTGAGCATATTTCGCATATCTTGCATATCTTGCATCAAAAGTGGATATCATTTTCAAAAATTCAGACTTGATTAGGAAAATTTTCTTTCCTAATCTGTAACTTGCGGCATAGTCGAGAAAGTCCATCATTATTGCTGGAATACTTGCTTAGGCAATGATTTAAATTTTGTCGTTAACAGTAGGATTACGGATTAAAGATTAACTTAAATATTTACGAAATATTTCAAAATCCATCGATATATGTATTTTTCTTGATTGGCACTTTCCTATTTTGACTTGATTGGTTTGATTGTCATATTTTTTAGAATATATTATCGCATTATGTAATTTTAAAAAATTCCAAAAAAAGATTGTATTTGTTCATATTCCATATTTGAAAATTGCATCTTTTTAAAATAGCATCATGTAGATAATTACATATCTAATCTTTTTTTGTAAAATATTCAGGTTAGATAGCATTTTAGGATAAAAATTACATGCTTAAATAGAATCTCATGTCTAAAATAATCCATCTTTAATATATTAGGGTTTAAGTCAATTTAAACATTGTTTTGACATAATTCTATTTTAGAAAATAAATCCATCCGAAAATAAAAAAAAATCATCCATGCCATGTCATCTTTCCATATCATTCATGCCGTGTCATACTTGCCATGTCTTACATCCCACGTCATTCATGCCATGTAATCCTTGCCACGTCATACTTGCCACGTCATATTTGCCACATCATCCATACCATGTTATCTTTGCTATGTCATCTATGCCATGTCATCATTCTTGCCATGTCATGTAGGTTGAATTTTAGACTTGCATATAATTAAGGTCATTGCATCTTAGAATAATTTCATGCATTGCATATAATATAGTCATTCATGCATTCATAAAAAAGTGAAAATTAAAAAAAAAAAGAAACAAGGTTTTGTGTGGCGCATGCTTTCTTGATTATCTTGATTTCTAGATGTTCAATTAATTGATTATTGTTGACACCTAAATTTTGATAATTTATTTCATAAAAAATTAGAGACTAACTTAGTCCCTACAAAAATAATGAAATCATTCTGCATATAGTTTGCACTTAGTTCTTGTTGACTTTTTAGCATGCACAAATTTTCATTTTGTTGGACCGGCAACAGATATGCTTAAATGTTTGAATAAAAAACCGCTTGAAAATCTGGAAAATTGGAGGAATATCAGTAATCTGCTCATGAGTTAGCGAATGGCGAGTGAACCTAGACATGTTTGTGCAATATGAAAAAAGAAGAAGAAAAGGACCTGCAAATCGGGGAGGTTATACAAAACAGAAAGATTGCAAATCAATCGAAAAAAAAAAATCTTCAAAGATCAAACAACCCCTATGGTTTCAGACTTTCCCGGAGACACGCAGGAGACTTTTTCTATAAGAAGGGGGCTCCTGGATGAAAAAGAGGGTCTGAGAGAGGTGCAGATATTCGCCATAAAAGAGAGCACACAGAGATGGCCACGATGCGCCTACTCACAAGAGACGGGAGAGACTTAAAACAGAGAGGGAGAGGAAATCATTTCTTCTTGGAGTTTTCCTCCATCGCCACTGGAGATCTAACGAGAAGCTAAGATTCTCTCTCCGGATTGTGAACTTCAATTCTTGTCGTGTCTTTTCTTCAAGGTGGTCTCCAGCAACGTCAACGAACCATCAAGAATACTGATTGCTTGCTTGAATCAGTCCAGGCGTTAATTGCCAAAGAAGAGATCCACTAGGCTAGATTGGAAAATCAATACGAAAATCCCTTTTGGTTGACCACCAAATTCTGCCACTATCACATGGTTTCTTTTTCCTGCAGGTTCCAAGACAACATTGCTGCCCAACACTCCTTGAACCTTCGTTTGCATTGGCGAAGCAATTCTGACCCCATGAATTCCTTGGTGTTCGGCCACTGTGCAAAGAATAAGAGATAAAAGAAAAGGACGAAATGGGGGGGTTTCTTTCATTAAATTATTACAATCTCCCTATTGTTTCTGTTTTTACTTTTGCAGGAACCTTGTAAACCATCAGCACTTTCAGGGAGTCTTTCTGGGCCCATTGACGAATGTTTCGAGCGTCTAGCTAGAACTCTAGTGTATCCATCACAGCTCTTGCTGTATCGGGATCGACATCATCGCAAGAAGTGATTGCCATTGCTTGCTCGTTGCAGTCCCAAACGAGCCGAGACGATCATCAGTCGAAGGCGCACGAGTCGAGCCTCTTCATGCCAATGTCCTTGTGCGCGGTTCTTGTGTTCCTGGCACACTAAAGTCCCTTTGGTTTGACACCTAGTTCGAGGAAAAAAGCAAAACCATCCGCATTTGATCGAGTGAAGTTTATCGGTGGATTTGTTTTGGTATTAAAATTCAGATTCTTTTGTTGACTGACAACATGTCTAACACGTTGCCTAGGTGAACAACAATGTCTTGGTTTTAGTGCCTTTGTGTAGGTTCTCAGAGATACTAACTACCTACCCGAACAAGCCCCAGGCTGCATTGCTTTCGACGAGTCAATTGAATAGCACTGTAAGGTAGTCCATTCGGGAGAACACCTCCATTGTAGCAGCAAGTTCGCCGTCCATGATCCCGGTTTGATTCCATATCGGTTCAAATTTGGGAAGTCGATCCTCAAGATTAGGTTAATTTCTTATCTTTAGTGATTTGAATATTTGATTACCTATTCAAAGCTACATCGATATCTAATCGAATCTTTTGAGAGGTGATCAATTAGGAAATATTTTCCTAATTTGCAACCGCACATGTGGATTTGATTCTATCTATAAGGCATTAGATGGAATTATTTTCATAGCGGGTATTTCGAATTTTTAGGGTCGATCTATCAGGCTTTAGATTGAAACTTAATTCGAAAGAAATTGTGAAATATTCATGTTGATTTACTTTCTACATGTGAGCTTATCTGATTGGATCGATATCTTTGCATATTTAATTGGTTGTCTTTTTTTATATTTGAATTGAATTGATTGGATTGCCATCTTTTGCAATATCTGAATGCATGTTGAAATTTCTAAAAAAATATTGCATAGAGATAATTACTGCGTATAGATTAGAATTGACATCTTTAATTTAAATTGCATTCTAGATAAAATCATATAGATAGTATTGCATATTTGATTTTCATTTCGTTCCAAGGATAGACATTTTAGAATGCTTCTCATGTTTAAATAACTTCTAGAATAATCTAGATTGCATTCTGGCGATTAGGAAATGCATGTTTAGGTAAATAATTATGCATGAAATAGTCCATCTTTAATGGGTTAGAGTTTTGGTCAAATTAAGCGAGGGCCACAAACCATCGCCAACCCTATGTAAGGGCGTCGCAGCCCTCGCTTGCCAATAGGGTGAGGGGTCGCATAGCCCTGTCGGCCCGGGCAAGAACGTCCTAGCTGGGGATGTGCAATTGAATCGGACCGCTCGAAAAACGGCTCAATTCCTAATTCCAACGTGAACATGTCTGGTTCTTGGTTTCGAAATTTTGGAATCGTTTTAAATAGGTCCTATTCCTGATTTCAAATGAAGACTTACTCGGGAGCTATATCGGTTTTGAAACCGAAATTTAGAGATATTGAAAAATAAACACAGAACAAAATGATTTACATGGTTCAATTAAGGTGATCTACATCCACGGGCGAGGCAAAACAAGATTTCACTATTAATAAAAAATATATATAGATTTTTGGAGGTCGTTCACATCAACATCAACCCTAAAAAAAAGGAAAAAAAACTTTGCCACAGTATAAATAGTGCCCCCTCTAAAATACGTGAGATAGCTATCTTTAAAGGCATAGTTTATTTTAGGGCCATAATTAAATTCGAAAACTTAAAAATCATCTTTGCCATGTCATCATGTATTACATGTCACATTTTCTATGTCATTTAGAGTTGCATGTTCAGGTTAATTAATTAATTCATCATGTAGAATGCATGCTAAGATTGATTTAATTTTAATTGCATGTCATATAGAGTTGGTCATGTAGTTTAATTAAATTCATATGCATTCTTAGGATAGATTGCATTTATTTATGTCATTGCATTTAGATTAATCTCATGCATTGCATTTGGTTTGTTTTTCATTAAAAAATGAAAACCAAAAAGAGAGACATGCTCCTTGGTAATTGTCTTGAGTACTGAGTGTTTGATTCAATTTTTTGAACTCCCGTTTGATAACCTTTGTTAGTGACTTAGGTTAAGATTTTATCAAACTTGCCTGATCAAACTTTTTTCATGAAATAAAAAGGTACCGAAAGGGCGTTAGAGTACTCAGTAACAAAGGTTATCAAACGGGAGCTCAAAAAATTGAATCAAACACTCAGTACTCAAATAACTAGTCTTTAAATGCATGATGACATGGCAAAGATGATTCAATTTCACTAGTCTTTCCCGTGGACGCTTATTTCTCATGGGAAATCTCTTGTAAGATCCCGGTTTATATGAACCTAACTCACATGAATTGTCAAATCAGGTGGGTACCATCACGATATGATGCCGGGACCATGCATGCAATAATTACTAATTTTCACGCTCGCAACAACAAAAGAAGATGGCTAAGAAGGCCCTGACTTCTCGGAATTCATTCGGGTTAAAACAAAGGGAATCCTTGATAGGACGAAGCCAACACCATACATCTGATAATCAAAGGACAAATCACTCATATGTAGAGGTGGCAAAATAGGGTATAGAACCCATATTTGACTTAAATTTCATGGTGGTGGATCATAAATGAGTTCCAAATAGGTCATAAAGGTTAGCTAAGAAAGCTATAAAAAAACGAGAAATATATATCTTTAAAAATGTATAAGAAACAATTTTCAAAATGGATTTTAATATTAAAGTGTTTTAAAAATATAGATTGGATTGGACCAGATATTGATCACTATATTTGTATAACATGAAAATGGATCGAACCATATTCAACCCGACCCAAGCCCAACCCAATTCACCCGTTTGACACCTCTACTCATATGAAGTTAATGTGGACATGTAGATCGATGGGGTTGGTGTTCTTGGATGAGCAGTTGGATTTATGAGCGTGAGTTCTTCCAAAAAGGTTGCTCTAACAAAAGAAAATGAGGTGTGTCTATTTTCATTAGGTGATCCCTTGTACCAAAGCACCTTACTATATCGTTCAACATGGAGCACGGTTGGCGCAGGAGATGGGTTCTGTGTTACGAAACTAAAGAAAATTCTTGAGGGGATGATCTTGTCATGCCTCCATAAAGCTTGCCGTTACGGCATTCCTTTAATTAAAACTGTTCCTGGCAGGTCGTGGATCTGCTTACTCATGATTCTGCAGAATCCGAATGGTCATTAGTCTCCTTTCAACGTCGGAGAGGGATGGATAGTTACCGAAAATCTTGGTAAGCCGCACAAACGGCCCAGGATCACCATAACTAGAATCTAGAAGCACAATAATGTTTCTTATGCCTTGTTCTCTTTCTCTGCGGTTCTTTTATCCTGTTCTGTGAGCACGACAGGGACTAACTTGCTTGTCCTCTAATGTTCAGCCTCTTCGCTTGTTCCTGAGGCCATCAAGCATCCCTCTAGCATCCCAACCTGCCATCCACCTATATAGGGGAATGTCATTCAACTGCATGCAGAGGTTGCCAGGTTTTTATCAGATTGATGGCCTGCATTACGATTCGTACCTGTTTGTTTACTTTGTAAAAGGCGGTCAGTCTCCTTGCTCGCATGTGTAGGTTTCCAGACATATGGAGATGTGATTGGCTGAGAGTTTCAAGTTCACATTTAACCACGAGCTTTCTCACATCATATTGTTGATCTTCCGATGAAAGGATAGTAAAAGAATCATTCGTCTTTGGAAAATCAGTTTCAACACATACTTTGAAATCCTTCTCATTGGGTGACCATGCATGGCTCGGTGCCTTGTATTGGCCGTCAGGTATCAACAGCTTATGAAGGAGACCAAATGCAACAATCTCGTTCTTTCTTTTTGTCAACAAAGTAAAACCCCATCACAAGAATCCAACTACATGCTTAATTTGCATAAGTACAATGTCGGTTACAATGCTGAGTATATGTGCTCTTTTGACATGCGGGAAGTGTGAGACTTAACAACATTGTTTTGCTCCGTCAATCTATGAATCAAAGCAAACACGCGGGAAACCGGTTACTCACTAATTAGGATCATGAATTGCAAGAGTTGGCAATGTGATTCACGTTGTAAAGGGGAGAAAACTGCATATAAAAGCTATATATGCGAAAGGGCAGATCGTAAAAGAATGACAATATTGCAATACGTGCATGTCGAAGATAGCTGCTTCATCTTTTCACAACTTCGCCAGGACTTTACTCTCTATTTCTCTCCTCAGTCTTTCTCTTCGGATGAGGGTTCTGCACAGAGAGTGCAATACAAATCCGAGAGCCACCACATCTTCCAAGTCAGCTCGCTATTGCCTTCTGCTTCTTGCACCCCTTCATCTACTGTTACCAACAAAACTCTCTCCCTCTCTCCCTGTGTAGATAATGTATGCTGTCCCGTCCCGATGATGATTACCGCGTGACCTCAGATAGGGTGTCGTCAATCCATGTCAGAATCCATCAATTCTTGCTAGGACTAATGATTTCAAAACAGTAACCATGTGTGAGGAAATTAATGGAAAAAAGCTAACTGGTGGCTGTTTGTGGAAAGAACAAGTCCCTAGTGAAAATTCACCCTAAAGAATTCTGCATTAGATAGCTCTACAGACTCTCACAGCGACGTCATGATGCAGGTGGTATGCGGGAATCATCGCGAGGAGTAGTGCATAAGCGTGGTCCATGCTCTCCTTACACTCGAGCCAAGCCAAACACGCTCAACCACACGAAAACGCTAGTCAGGGACCAATCAAGGGTTGATTCTATTCAATCTGAGATCTCAACGTGCAGCAGCAACAACACTAACAAAGGAGATGGCTTAGGAAGCTCCAAGGCCACTGTCCCGGCCAAGCTCGGCATCCCATTTGACTCACGCGAGTACGTTGTGACTGTTGGCCTTGGCTCGACACTATCGAAGCTCACTCTCATCTTCGACACCGGCAGTGACCTCACTTGGAGTCAGTGTGAACCATGCTCATTCTGCTACCTCAATCCGAGCTGATCTTTGACCCGACTCACTCCTAATCCTATGCTAATATACCGTGTACCTCGCCCGTGTGCAGGGATTCTGGATCAGGTAAATATATTTCAGGTACGCATATTTCTTTCTCTCTCTCTCTCTCTCTCTCTCTCTCTCTCTCTTCCTGAAGGATTGTGCCTGGAAAGTTGATGATTTTATTCGATGCAAGCAGGTATTTCGACAAGCTGCTCCCACTCAACATGCAGTTACCAAGCAACGTCTGGAGACCTATCGTATTCGTACGGGAATCTCGCGATTGATACTGTTGCAAATGAAAAGGGTCCACCAAATCGGTAAAATAGTTGGAAGGAAGGAAATAAAATTAGATACCGGATTTACGTAATTCGATCCGAATGTCGAAACCTACGTTCACGAGGAGAGCAGCACGAAATTCCATGGTAGAAACAAGTGATACAATGAAGATTACAATCATTCGAGTACTTAAGCACACTCTCGATAATTCCCAACTCTCAATTATACCCAATAACTCTCTCAGTATTTTGCTCATTGCAATTCTTAATGAAATCTTACTCAAGGAATTATACAAATTCTACTCATAAGAATTTAACTGGCTAAATCACTAATGGGTACAATTACAATAAGTAAATTTCCCTTTATCGAGAGCTCTTGCGTTTTGCTTCAGGAAAGCTCTATATTTCTTGCTTCCGAGAGCTCCATTTATACAACTTCTGCCATCTTTGCTCTTCTTCTATCTTTTTCCCAAAAGTCTCCAACATTTAACGAAGATGACTCACCAACTTTAGCTGAACAATGGCACCGACGGAGGAGTCCCCTCTTGTACAATGTTAAAGAGAGAGTCTCCATCATTGAATAGTTTTGGCCCCACCATCATCATGTCATGGGCTACTTCAACGAAACAGCCAGCCTGCTTGGCCTGAAAGCCCGAAAGACGTTTTTCGTGAATCAAGCCAAGCGGAGCCTTAACTTCAGAGAAAGGATATTAGAGGAATCATTCCTCTTTGGAAAATCAGCTTCTCTTTGGAATCCTTTTCTTTTAATTCCTGGCGACAATGCATGGCCCGATGCTTCGAATTGGCCATCAGATATCAACAGCTTACGAAGGAGACCAAATGCAACAATCATCATTCTTTCCCTCTCAACAAAGTAAAACCCCCTCACAGTAATCCAAATTACATACGTGGCTTAATTTGGATAGGTCCAACGCCGTTTACAGTGCCTTGTACATGTGCGCTCTTCTCTTCCCACGTGCAGAAAGTGCGACACTAAATAACATTGTTTTGCACTGTGAATCAAAGCAAACACACATGAAAATTTTTAGAGTAATTAGATATTAATTCATGTTTTCATCTAACAGTTTAAGCTTTTAGAACAGTTGACAGTAGTCCCACAAAATCTCTCATATGTGGTATCAGAGTAGTAACTCTGTAATAGCTGAAATTTTTAGAATAGTTGACAATAGCCTCACAAAATCTCGGGCCTTTTTCCAAATTAGGATTAAAAAAATTATTAACAAATTAGGATAAAAAAAGTATTTACAAGATTGGGGCCATGCGGCACTGCGGCCCACGGCTCGTGCGTGCGCCACAGTGCCGCGCACGGGCCCGGTTTTTTTTAGTTTCTTTTTTTTTTTACTTTTTTTTCTAATATTTATATAACTTTGTAAATATAATTTTTTTTTCTTTTCTAACTTATTTTTCTAACATAATTATCAATAATTAATTGAAAAAATTTGTTAATATGTATGTAATCATTTTATAAAGTATGTAAATAAATTAATTAAAAATATTCACGAGGTCGATACGGTAGCATTTTTTTATTTCAGGTTTTGTATGTGTTTTTTTATTTATTATTTACTATGTAAATAATTAAAAAAATTCACGAGGCTGGTGCGATGACATTTTCTTAATTTCGTATTTTTATAATTTTATATTTATATAATTTTGTAAATATATATTTTTGCCTTTTGAAGCTTATTTTTATAAATAATTACCAATAATTAATTAAAAATTTTATTAAGATATATGCATGTGATTAATTTTTTTAGTATGTTAATAATTAATAAAAATATTAACATAATTAGCATTTCTTTAATTTCGTATTTTAAAAATTATATAAATTTGTAAATATAATTTTGTTTCATTTTGAAACTTTTTTTTATAACATAATTATCAATAATTAATTAAAAATTTTATTAAGATATATGTAATTAATTTATTTACTATGTAAATAATCGATAAAATTTATAACATAATTATCAGTAATTAATTGAGAATTATATTTATGTGAATATTTTTATATTTACGTGAATATAATATTCACACGTAAATATAAAAATATTCACATAAATATAATTCTCAATTAATTACTGATAATTATGTTATAAATTTTTATCGATTATTTACATAGTAAATAAATTAATTACATATATCTTAATAAAATTTTTAATTAATTATTGATAATTATGTTATAAAAAAAGTTTCAAAATGAAACAAAATTATATTTACAAATTTATATAATTTTTAAAATACGAAATTAAAGAAATGCTAATTATGTTAATATTTTTATTAATTATTAACATACTAAAAAATTAATCACATGCATATATCTTAATAAAATTTTTAATTAATTATTGGTAATTATTTATAAAAATAAGCTTCAAAAGGCAAAATATATATTTACAAAATTATATAAATATAAAATTATAAAAATACGAAATTAAGAAAATGTCATCGCACCAGCCTCGTGAATTTTTTTAATTATTTACATAGTAAATAATAAATAAAAAAACACATACAAAACCTGAAATAAAAAAATGCTACCGTATCGACCTCGTGAATATTTTTAATTAATTTATTTACATACTTTATAAAATGATTACATACATATTAACAAATTTTTTCAATTAATTATTGATAATTATGTTAGAAAAATAAGTTAGAAAAGAAAAAAAATTATATTTACAAAGTTATATAAATATTAGAAAAAAAAGTAAAAAAAAAGAAACTAAAAAAACCGGGCCCGTGCGCGGCACTGTGGCGCACGCACGAGCCGTGGGCCGCAGTGCCGCATGGCCCCAATCTTGTAAATACTTTTTTTATCCTAATTTTGTTAATAATTTTTTTAATCCTAATTTGGAAAAAGGCCCGAGATTTTGTGAGGCTATTGTCAACTATTCTAAAAATTTCAGCTATTACAGAGTTACTACTCTGATACCACATATGAGAGATTTTGTGGGACTACTGTCAACTGTTCTAAAAGCTTAAACTGTTAGATGAAAACATGAATTAATATCTAATTACTCTAAAAATTTTCATGTGTGTTTGCTTTGATTCACAGTGCAAAACAATGTTATTTAGTGTCGCACTTTCTGCACGTGGGAAGAGAAGAGCGCACATGTACAAGGCACTGTAAACGGCGTTGGACCTATCCAAATTAAGCCACGTATGTAATTTGGATTACTGTGAGGGGGTTTTACTTTGTTGAGAGGGAAAGAATGATGATTGTTGCATTTGGTCTCCTTCGTAAGCTGTTGATATCTGATGGCCAATTCGAAGCATCGGGCCATGCATTGTCGCCAGGAATTAAAAGAAAAGGATTCCAAAGAGAAGCTGATTTTCCAAAGAGGAATGATTCCTCTAATATCCTTTCTCTGAAGTTAAGGCTCCGCTTGGCTTGATTCACGAAAAACGTCTTTCGGGCTTTCAGGCCAAGCAGGCTGGCTGTTTCGTTGAAGTAGCCCATGACATGATGATGGTGGGGCCACAAACTATTCAATGATGGAGACTCTCTCTTTAACATTGTACAAGAGGGGACTCCTCCGTCGGTGCCATTGTTCAGCTAAAGTTGGTGAGTCATCTTCGTTAAATGTTGGAGACTTTTGGGAAAAAGATAGAAGAAGAGCAAAGATGGCAGAAGTTGTATAAATGGAGCTCTCGGAAGCAAGAAATATAGAGCTTTCCTGAAGCAAAACGCAAGAGCTCTCGATAAAGGGAAATTTACTTATTGTAATTGTACCCATTAGTGATTTAGCCAGTTAAATTCTTATGAGTAGAATTTGTATAATTCCTTGAGTAAGATTTCATTAAGAATTGCAATGAGCAAAATACTGAGAGAGTTATTGGGTATAATTGAGAGTTGGGAATTATCGAGAGTGTGCTTAAGTACTCGAATGATTGTAATCTTCATTGTATCACTTGTTTCTACCATGGAATTTCGTGCTGCTCTCCTCGTGAACGTAGGTTTCGACATTCGGATCGAATTACGTAAATCCGGTATCTAATTTTATTTCCTTCCTTCCAACTATTTTACCGATTTGGTGGACCCTTTTCATTTGCAACAGTATCAATCGCGAGATTCCCGTACGAATACGATAGGTCTCCAGACGTTGCTTGGTAACTGCATGTTGAGTGGGAGCAGCTTGTCGAAATACCTGCTTGCATCGAATAAAATCATCAACTTTCCAGGCACAATCCTTCAGGAAGAGAGAGAGAGAGAGAGAGAGAGAGAGAGAGAGAAAGAAATATGCGTACCTGAAATATATTTACCTGATCCAGAATCCCTGCACACGGGCGAGGTACACGGTATATTAGCATAGGATTAGGAGTGAGTCGGGTCAAAGATCAGCTCGGATTGAGGTAGCAGAATGAGCATGGTTCACACTGACTCCAAGTGAGGTCACTGCCGGTGTCGAAGATGAGAGTGAGCTTCGATAGTGTCGAGCCAAGGCCAACAGTCACAACGTACTCGCGTGAGTCAAATGGGATGCCGAGCTTGGCCGGGACAGTGGCCTTGGAGCTTCCTAAGCCATCTCCTTTGTTAGTGTTGTTGCTGCTGCACGTTGAGATCTCAGATTGAATAGAATCAACCCTTGATTGGTCCCTGACTAGCGTTTTCGTGTGGTTGAGCGTGTTTGGCTTGGCTCGAGTGTAAGGAGAGCATGGACCACGCTTATGCACTACTCCTCGCGATGATTCCCGCATACCACCTGCATCATGACGTCGCTGTGAGAGTCTGTAGAGCTATCTAATGCAGAATTCTTTAGGGTGAATTTTCACTAGGGACTTGTTCTTTCCACAAACAGCCACCAGTTAGCTTTTTTCCATTAATTTCCTCACACATGGTTACTGTTTTGAAATCATTAGTCCTAGCAAGAATTGATGGATTCTGACATGGATTGACGACACCCTATCTGAGGTCACGCGGTAATCATCATCGGGACGGGACAGCATACATTATCTACACAGGGAGAGAGGGAGAGAGTTTTGTTGGTAACAGTAGATGAAGGGGTGCAAGAAGCAGAAGGCAATAGCGAGCTGACTTGGAAGATGTGGTGGCTCTCGGATTTGTATTGCACTCTCTGTGCAGAACCCTCATCCGAAGAGAAAGACTGAGGAGAGAAATAGAGAGTAAAGTCCTGGCGAAGTTGTGAAAAGATGAAGCAGCTATCTTCGACATGCACGTATTGCAATATTGTCATTCTTTTACGATCTGCCCTTTCGCATATATAGCTTTTATATGCAGTTTTCTCCCCTTTACAACGTGAATCACATTGCCAACTCTTGCAATTCATGATCCTAATTAGTGAGTAACCGGTTTCCCGCGTGTTTGCTTTGATTCATAGATTGACGGAGCAAAACAATGTTGTTAAGTCTCACACTTCCCGCATGTCAAAAGAGCACATATACTCAGCATTGTAACCGACATTGTACTTATGCAAATTAAGCATGTAGTTGGATTCTTGTGATGGGGTTTTACTTTGTTGACAAAAAGAAAGAACGAGATTGTTGCATTTGGTCTCCTTCATAAGCTGTTGATACCTGACGGCCAATACAAGGCACCGAGCCATGCATGGTCACCCAATGAGAAGGATTTCAAAGTATGTGTTGAAACTGATTTTCCAAAGACGAATGATTCTTTTACTATCCTTTCATCGGAAGATCAACAATATGATGTGAGAAAGCTCGTGGTTAAATGTGAACTTGAAACTCTCAGCCAATCACATCTCCATATGTCTGGAAACCTACACATGCGAGCAAGGAGACTGACCGCCTTTTACAAAGTAAACAAACAGGTACGAATCGTAATGCAGGCCATCAATCTGATAAAAACCTGGCAACCTCTGCATGCAGTTGAATGACATTCCCCTATATAGGTGGATGGCAGGTTGGGATGCTAGAGGGATGCTTGATGGCCTCAGGAACAAGCGAAGAGGCTGAACATTAGAGGACAAGCAAGTTAGTCCCTGTCGTGCTCACAGAACAGGATAAAAGAACCGCAGAGAAAGAGAACAAGGCATAAGAAACATTATTGTGCTTCTAGATTCTAGTTATGGTGATCCTGGGCCGTTTGTGCGGCTTACCAAGATTTTCGGTAACTATCCATCCCTCCCGACGTTGAAAGGAGACTAATGACCATTCGGATTCTGCAGAATCATGAGTAAGCAGATCCACGACCTGCCAGGAACAGTTTTAATTAAAGAATGCCGTAACGGCAAGCTTTATGGAGGCATGACAAGATCATCCCCTCAAGAATTTTCTTTAGTTTCGTAACACAGAACCCATCTCCTGCGCCAACCGTGCTCCATGTTGAACGATATAGTAAGGTGCTTTGGTACAAGGGATCACCTAATGAAAATAGACACACCTCATTTTCTTTTGTTAGAGCAACCTTTTTGGAAGAACTCACGCTCATAAATCCAACTGCTCATCCAAGAACACCAACCCCATCGATCTACATGTCCACATTAACTTCATATGAGTAGAGGTGTCAAACGGGTGAATTGGGTTGGGCTTGGGTCGGGTTGAATATGGTTCGATCCATTTTCATGTTATACAAATATAGTGATCAATATCTGGTCCAATCCAATCTATATTTTTAAAACACTTTAATATTAAAATCCATTTTGAAAATTGTTTCTTATACATTTTTAAAGATATATATTTCTCGTTTTTTTATAGCTTTCTTAGCTAACCTTTATGACCTATTTGGAACTCATTTATGATCCACCACCATGAAATTTAAGTCAAATATGGGTTCTATACCCTATTTTGCCACCTCTACATATGAGTGATTTGTCCTTTGATTATCAGATGTATGGTGTTGGCTTCGTCCTATCAAGGATTCCCTTTGTTTTAACCCGAATGAATTCCGAGAAGTCAGGGCCTTCTTAGCCATCTTCTTTTGTTGTTGCGAGCGTGAAAATTAGTAATTATTGCATGCATGGTCCCGGCATCATATCGTGATGGTACCCACCTGATTTGACAATTCATGTGAGTTAGGTTCATATAAACCGGGATCTTACAAGAGATTTCCCATGAGAAATAAGCGTCCACGGGAAAGACTAGTGAAATTGAATCATCTTTGCCATGTCATCATGCATTTAAAGACTAGTTATTTGAGTACTGAGTGTTTGATTCAATTTTTTGAGCTCCCGTTTGATAACCTTTGTTACTGAGTACTCTAACGCCCTTTCGGTACCTTTTTATTTCATGAAAAAAGTTTGATCAGGCAAGTTTGATAAAATCTTAACCTAAGTCACTAACAAAGGTTATCAAACGGGAGTTCAAAAAATTGAATCAAACACTCAGTACTCAAGACAATTACCAAGGAGCATGTCTCTCTTTTTGGTTTTCATATTTTTT
>JAGVVM010007276.1:0-33839 GCA_019149425.1 Psidium friedrichsthalianum
TTTTTGTCCTACGAGTGGGACCAGAAAACAGTACGTTACTCTTCCAAAACGTTGCGAAGAACGACGATAGCTAAAAGAACATGATCCTGTTAATGGAGAGTGTTGATTTGATGCCGCGGGATGAGGAATTTGGCAAAACTAAGTTCAGGGGACGGCATATGAAAATTTACAGGAAAATTTCTAAGAACATAACGAATATCAACAAGAATTACAACGACACTCGGCTGCATTCACAGCCAATCCCCTCGGGTCCATTCCTGGATATGAATCGAGAATTGGAGGCACAAACACAAACCCAACCGCACAAAGTGCATATCCAACATAACACCAAGAAAGCGGGAGGAAGTCAAAAAAGGAAGTTAGGAAACAAATGCTCTGGCCAAAAAAGTAGAAAAATACAACCGAACACAATCAAGAGATGAATGTTGAAATGCCAACGCAGCCAGCCACCACACTATGCAATCTTCTCTGCTTGCGCATGCGATCCATGCAGAGAGAGAGAGAGAGAGAGAGCTGCACTGCATACGAACTTCCCATATGCCTTACTTCACTGATAAAAGCAGGCAATGCAAAACAAGAGTAACATTCTTTCGAACAATAGGAAAGCTAGATTACCATGGACAGGCAGAGAAAGATAGCTACTTGAACTTCAACACACGAGGTGAAGGAGGCAAGATGATAGGAGAATTTTCAGATGCTTCGCGCAAATAATATTGATTCTTCTTGTGGACCCGCTCGATATAGTCGGAAGCCATACCATCGACATTCTTGTCATCGTGAAGCACATTTGCAGACTTGATCCTGTCTTCTGGCTCCACCAAGTAAGAAATGGGCTTCAACCGGCTCTTTGCTCTTGTGATTGACGGCTACTAGGAAATTGCGGAACAACTGGCTCCTTGGCCATCATGCAAGAATCCTTACCAGAGCTACGAATTCAAACAGAAGCTGGACGACCACCCGTCCTAAGCTCATGCTGGCTATTGAAAGAGATGACAACCTAAGGATGTTTGTTACCATCTTCATAGACCTCTCACAAACGGAGTTGCTGCTTCTTTTCTTATACTTCATGGCTATAACTCTTGACTAGCTCCAAAAAAAAAAAACTCTTGACTAGCTCCAGGAAACAGCTCCCAGAAAATAATAAGCATGAGAATTGGGTAATACAGAACAAGCAGGATGGAACTCTTATAAAGCATCAAAGGGACAGAAATGAGAGACAGCTAGTTAATTTTTCTTCCGGTCTCTCGAGGTCCCTCTACACTTAGAGAGACCAGCTTTTAGTGTAGATTCTCTCCTATTCCATGAAATGAGAAAAAAGAGTAGTTGTAGGTTCATAATCAATTTCCGCGAAGCAAAAAAGCAGGGTTCTATTTTCAAATATGCAATTCCAGCAATTCCAGGAATTAGGTTTTCTAGAACAAAAGAAATAACTTTTGCTTTTGTAGGCAAACCACAACTTCTCATTACTTTCTAAAACTGATCATAATATCTCCAATAGTGGGAACTGGAGGCTACTTCTATTTTATTTCATCCAGATTCCAGGAGAGTTTTTGTATCATACTAATATAACCTTGACAGAAGAAAAAGAGCACTTGCTCGAGTCCTTCCACGAAGAGGGGTTCATGCTTGGAGATCCCACATAAAAAAGGAATTGGAAACTAAGCATGTGCTAGTGACACGTCTAGATTCCAAAGCTACATCCATAACTTGGCTTCATATTGGATAAAGCTAGATTCCAGTCCTACCATCCTTTTCACTATGCACTTCTGAAAGCTTCCAATTAATTTGGCATTTCCTTTGATACCTGCACGAAGAAGTTTCGCACTCTAGACAACTATGTTTCTTCCTACCATACACCTTCAAGGGTCACATTGGATCCTTTATTTGTCAAAAGAGGTATTCTAGGTGTCTAGACTTCTGTGAGCCAGTCATTATACATATTGCTTGTTTTGGAAGTAAAGAGCAGTAGAATTAGATTCCTCTGTCTGCTTTCCTAATTGTAGTTCTGAATGCTTGTCTCTGCCACTCGTATATACCTTGTGTCACCTTCAAGATGAAGCCCCCTCACCCTTTCTCTCTCATTTGGAATGAGATACTCAGACCCCAAATGAAAGAAAGGACACTCACATTGCCAAACTATCGACCCAAGCTAGATCCGCCCCAGGGAAAGATCAAAATCAATTGCTCTTTCCATTTGAATTGCTTTAAAAAAGAAAAAGAAAAAAAAAAGAACAAAAATATTGGATGAGCTTCAACAGTGAGCTTAAATATGAATCTCACAATGGGTTACTTCGAATTACAGGAACAAGCTCTTAGCATTGGCAGTCAACAATAATTGGGGTCTTAATATGTAAATAACAAGGCAATACAATGGCGCAGCCGGCAGTTTCTTGATTTTATATCACGATAGGGAATGATGGAGAGTACAGGTGGTGAAGTGCCTCATGTACTGAATAAGCCTTACTCTATACAGGCAGCACAACAAATGAAGAAGCACTAATAAAAAAGATAGAATTGAAGAAGCAGATTTGATTACTAAAGGGATGTCCCTAAACTACTAAAAATATAAAGAAATACAGCAGGGTACAAGTAGCTACAGTTAAAAAACATTGAACAAAGCATTCAGTCAGAATATACTTAGATCAAGCAATGATAAGTTGTGGTTATCTCCAATTCCCTCAGCTAATGCAAACTTACAGTACCTTATTCCCCACTTCCAGTACTCCTATAGTGGGTGTTTCCCTTCCACGGAACTGGATGAAAGCAAGGATTAGGGGGAATGTAGGTATAACCCTGAAAATGTTCACCTGCAGTAGGTGTTGGAGCTGGTGAGTCGTCTGGAGGCATTGCAGTCCAGCATCTATCAAAGTTGGCTATACAATCTTTTCCAGAAACATCCGGCTTGAAATTTGGTTGCACCTCTCGAGCCTCCAATTTTTTCCAGTTGATAGACCGGAACCATTTGTGACCTTTAATCTCTTCTCCACCTTTTGGTCCACTTCCGAATCTTTTAGATGGTTCCTTCTGTAGCAGCTGCAAAGAAGAGGAAACAACAAATTCTAATTATCAGTTAGCTTGCAACGATAAAAACATAAAGCTCGCATTGAACAAGTGCTTACTCCTTTAAGCAAAGAATGAGCTTCGCTAGTCAAGCGTGGTGGCAGTTTAATTTTCTCATTGATAATTCTCTGCTGAAGCTTCCGCCTATTTGCATCCGTAAACGGTGGCTGCAAAAATTATACGACAACGTAATTCCAAAAACAAGTGGGATCATAGGCAGAAGACTTGTATACTGAATTCCTTAGTCATTACCAACCCAGTGCAAAGCAGAAAGTGGGACAAAAAAATCCTGTCAAGTACATTCTACCTTTTCTACCTATACTACACCCAAATCAACACTTATCACGCTAGCCAATGCATTAAAAAAATGACCAATTTAACCTGAGATTCCACGAATCACAGCTGAAAAAGGCAGACTGACCTCCCTAGATATGAGAATAACTGAAAGCAAGATATGCCTGGAATATTTTAGGGTACAATCAATTAGGCTGCTGGTAAATGAACCATCCAACTGCCCAGAGCATTACCTGTCCATTTAGCATTTCATATAGAAGTATCCCAATGCTCCACCAATCTGCATCTTTATTGTGGCCTTTAGAAAGTAAATTTCAGGAGCCATGTATTCAGTGGTTCCGCACATTGAATTGATCTACTTGACTCGTTGATTTCCTTTGCTAAACCGAAGTCAGTAAGCATATACCTGTTTGAAGAACAGATATTGAATGCCGATTTGAACAATGTACAAAACCAGAATCATGTGTAGAATGCATATTTCCTTTGAAAAACTTAGTTATGTGGCATTACATGTCCATCGGCATCCATGAGAATATTTTCTGGTTTAAGATCCCGGTGCACAATTCCGCATTTGTGAAGATGTGAAACAGCAGATACTATCTCAGCAGTATAAAACCTCGCCTGATCCTCACTGCAGTCACACAAGACTAACTAGTTAGAACACCTGGAAACTAACACATCAGAAATTGATTCAAGAGTTCAAGTAATGAGATACCTAAATATCCCTTGTCGGTAAAGATGAAAGAAGAGATGCCCTCCGTTTATGAAGTCCAGGATCAAATAAGCTTTGACTTGGTCTGTCAAGTGGACAAAGGAAGAGGAGAAAATGTGTCACATCAAAAAGAGATAACGATGAATAAATTGATGGAAGCCTTAAATACCAATGCTAAGGCTAACAATTCTCCAAAGCAAATTCATGTTTCAAAGTTGAAAACCGAGCTTCAAAAGCAATTTATACTCTAAGCACCACTCAATGAAAGGATTGTCCTTCTGTCGTCATGCTTTTCTACGACCGGAAGGTATTTATGTACCAATTTTTTGGTCCAACTAAGCCCAAGCAAACTCATTGGGAAGAATGCTGATTGCGATAATTGTGTCACAGTCGGACAGTTCCCCACTCCATGAAGTCACCCCCACTCCATGAAGTCACTAATGTCAACTTCATAATACCCGGAGAAGAAGCATGAGGAAATATCATATGGGAGATGATATTCCATTGCCATAATGTGTGATCGAAGATACAACTGGGTCGTGTGACTGGTGTTAGAGAGTATGTGTTCAAATCAATTGATGAAGGAATATCATGTGGAAGATGTCCGAAGGCGAGATTGGCCATCCGTACAAAAACTGGTCGGGCGTTGATGCTGCTCTTTTGATGATGGCCACTAGACCAACACTAGTTGTCGTGTCTAAGTCGAGATGCATCCCTTGCTGGGGATATGAGATGCCCGGATTTAGGGAGACATGATACGATTGATCACGGTCTCATGACCGAGGCCAATGGGCTCCAACCATGGAAAAAATGGACAAATTCATGGTCACCAAAAGCATCAGTTTTCAACAGTTGCGTCCTGCTAAAAATGAACGCTCTTATCTACTTTTAAGTGTTCATAAGCACTTCGAGTATTGCATGGCAAAGGAAAATTATGCTGCTCTATTTATTGGCCTAATAATTTCTTACTTGTTTCAAAAACTCCACAAAATGCACTTTCCTTGAACCATTAATGAGAGGCAGTCAAGCAAAAAAGTTCACTACTCTTAAGCGGAGGGACTTTCACTCCGCATCCAAGAAAAACTAAAGAAGTCTCCATAATCCAATTCGCAAAATAGTTAACCATCCTTAAACAGCTAAATAACTCTCTAAAACGCACAATCTATCCACAACTGAAGTCCAGAAAAGAGCTCTGCATCTGGAAACAAAGTCCAGCACCTGGAAAGAATATCGGAGCGGAACAACAAAGGGGTGCACGACTTTGGCGAGAATATCCCTCTCGGCCTTCATATAATCCACGTGATTCTTCTTTATGATCGTCTCTTTCCTCATGACTTTCATCGCGAATAACCCATCGCCCTTACTGTCCTCACTGTGCCCACCCATCTTCCTCACCTGAAACACCTTCCCCGAAAGCACCCTTCCCCACCACTCGCAGTATCTCGAAATCCCCCGGCCCGATCTTAGTACTATTCACGATTTCTTTTCCATCAACGGCACCAATATCCGAGCTTTCCTCGTTCATTCCCACTCAAATCCCCCCGTTTTCATAATCATCATCATCATCATCATCATCATCTTCATCTCCTTCATCTTCAGAAGAGTCTATGAAAGGGAAGACTTGGAGTGGGCATATCGAGGGGATGGGCCGACGAAGGAGTGGGACCGGTTCTGAATCACCGGCGGGTGCAAACTGGAAGAAGTGGAGGAAGAAGGATTAGGGTTAGGGTGGAGAGGGTGGGGAGTGATAGGACCAAAGACCTCGGAGAAATCAAAGTCTTGAGAGGGGGAAGAGGAGAGAGGGGCGGAGGACGAGGAGGACGGGATGGTGAGCTTGGTGAGGTTGTGGGTCAGGAGGGAGTAGAGGGGCTTCTTCGTGGAGGCGTTGGGCAACATCTTCGAGCCGCCGCCACGCTCTGTGGGACAAGCGACCTCGGCCGCCGGAGCTGCGTCAAGTTGATTCGGCTGAGCGGTCGAGATCGACAGCCAGCAAGAAGTTGCTTCGAGGCAGGCTGAGAGAAGTCGGATTACATGGCTAGAGAGAGAGAGAGAGAGGAGAGTTTGGAAGAGTTGGGAGGCGGCTACAGTTATAGCTCGCCTTTTCACAGCGATCGTGGGTCAAACCCGTCAATTCAAAAAAGACAAAATGACCAAATGGCTCCTAACTTTGAATATACAATATAATTCGTTAATATTTAATTTGATTAATATTATCTCTGAACTTTCACTCAGATTTTAACTTGACCAATATAGTTTGAACTATTAAAATATATTTGACTCAGTCTCTAAATTTGAATCAATGAAAGGACTATATTGGACATCTTATATAGTTCAGGATTAAGTCGAACTTATTCCTAAAGTTCATGAACTATCTTAGTTAAATTAAAAGTCTAAGTACCATTTTGCACATTAGATTAAAGTTTAAGATTATATTGGTCAAATTAAAAGTTTAGAAATTACATTACATATTAAATCAAAGTTCAAGGACTATTTGTGTTATTATCCATTTGGGGAAATGACTTGTTTTCATAAGCAAAAAATCAATTTCCACATAACAATTTTTGACTAGAAGTTAATTTTCAAAATCATGCTTTTTTGCAAAAGAAACAAATTAAGCTCTATCTATTTCGCAAATAATGAATAAAAAAATCGATGACTTATTAAAGAATAAAAAGTGTTTTCACTTTGTACAATAACTTATATCTCAATATTTTGATGAACAATATAAATAATCATTTAAAAAATAATTTTCAAATTATTAATTTTTCACAATTCAAATTGAGTATCAAAGAAACGAAAATTTTTGCGAGCATCTTTTCCTTTCTTCTACTACACATCAAGTCATCCACTTCCTCAGATTTCATGCTCTCGAAAGTTAAAAAGTCAACGCAAAGCACACTCCCCAAAAAGTCAATGCTTCCTCCAACAGAATTCCAGAGCACATGTTAACATCAACATCAACATCAACAACATCAACATCACATTTATTCCAAATCATTTAGGGCCAATAGTCGATAAATCCGAATAAAAAAACATAAAATATACTAAAATAAAAGCAAAGACATTGATATATAAAAAAGAAAGAAAAAAAGAAGAATTAAACATGACAATCTAAAACATAGAAAATCCTCCTCTATAATCCGTATAGCTTTCCTCCATTCTATTTTAAGACAGACCGTACGCCAATCTATTTCTCAGTTCATCAAATCTTATTTTACTATCTTCTCTCGAGTAAGTCTCGACCAACTTCTTCCTTTCTTCATATCATGTTTTCGATAATAAATTTTTATTTTTATCGGGGCATCTAGAGATCTATAAAAAATATATTTATACCATCTCAATCTATATTCTCTCATCTTCTCTGCCACTGCTACCATTTCAACTTTTCGTCGAATACCCTTATTTTTCATCTTATCCATCCTTCTATGACCACACATCCACTTTAACAACTTCATTCCCACTATCCCCATGTTATGCTCATGTTACTTATATGCTGACCAACATTTAGCTCCATATAACATTGCAGATCTTATTGCTGTTCTATAAAAATTTCCTTTTAGTCTACGAGAGATTTTGCGATAACACAAAAACTCTAATGCACTAGGCCATTTCATCCATTCATCCAAAGCGCATGTTAAGAATAGAGAAAAAAGGGGCCACCTGATCTTTCAACTTCCAATTTTCTTTTTCATTGTAAATTGTCGCATAGAAAGAAATTACAATCCTCTATACAAATAATTATACCCCAAAAATGGACAAATCAAAGAACCGAAACCACTCAACCATCCTCACTAGAAATACAACAGAACGCGTGGTCTATCCAATCCGAAAACATTCCGAGGGGGGTGATAATCTCCTAAAAAATCGGAGAATGGGTACTCAAAAGCACCAAGCGAAAAAAAAAATTATAACACCTTATACACAAACCAACCGATACGACACAAGAGGCCTAATCAAAATGGCCACTCCGTGTCGATCAGCCTTACTGTGATACAGGCACCAGGTTCAACTCGAGCGGTCTCAGGGCTGCTTGCACAATCTCTTGAACCGTCCTGTTTCTTCGGCAGACGTCGGATAGCTCCTCGATGGGAACCATCAGGGCGTTGATGTCGGTCCCCAATGCGGCATCAGATAAGGATTGTAGAAACCGTGTGCGCTCCACCTCTGTTACGGCTGTTGATGGAATTAATGAAATGCTGTTCTTGGCCCACTCCAATGCTTGAACTCCATATGCCCGTGTCAACGATAAAAGCGCATATGCTACCTGGAAAAAGCCGGATCAGAGGAAATAAGCAATCCCGGTTCTCAATTTCAAGGTATAACTTGATGCGCTAAAACTTGGGAGTGATTGAGAGAACTAGTTCTTACCGTTTCTAATCTAGAGCTCGGAAGAGCTCCGGTTAATGAGGCCACCAAAATTCTTGTAAGGCATGCTCCTCGTGGAACGATCACACTATCCCTGATGGACACGTATTGCTTATCCATGGGAGATTGTGCTAAATCAAATATATCGGTTAAGAAGCCCAATATCGATTTTGAGGCCTCCCTACAAGGCAACAAAATTGACAAATAATCATAGTTCAGGGGCAGCTTACCTTCTGAGTAGACATCAATAAAGAATTTCACAACAAAATGCAAGATCGTGGATGATCAGCAACAAACATGGTGTTCAGAATGCACACGATGAGAAAATAATTATATCCTTCTTTCCAAACTTATATGGAGCATAAGATGCTCGAGCGGCTCCCCTTATAAAGGAGTCTCTTAAATCAATCTTATGTTCAACTCTTTCATTTTCACATGATTTCAGTAATGTGGTATTTATTGTCTTCAAGTCAAGTCAACACATCCAACCACATTCAACCGGTATTGAACTGATAAACCCAAACACTGCATATACGTGAATCTACAGGCTGATCAAATGTTTGGGGGGAGAGAGAGAGAGTTTTCACGCTCTCAAGTGGTAAAATAAAGTGGAAGTAGTAGTTTTACAGATTTATCCCCAGCGAGACTAGCATTTTTGGCCTCAGTTGAAAAACAATGACATCACTCACATAATTGAAACCAGAAAACAGCGACAGCAATTATAGTGCCAAATATGATATTGCATGCTTTCAGAAGCAGAAGGGAGATTAAGAAGTTACCTAGGAAACTATGAGAGGCGAAGACACTGAGTTTCCTAGACTACGAGGACAGCTGAAAAAGGAAGCCCAGGGCGCGAAGCTCCTGCTATGTGCAGGGTCCAGGAAAGGGTTGGACCACTTTAGGTCCAATGTACATAGGCTTACATTACAAGAAACTTTTTCAAAATGGATATTGGAGTGATAGAGAAAAGGAGCAGCGTACTGAGCCCAAAGGCAGAATTTGCTCTTCTCCTCCCCCTTGGAAGTTTGCAATTGTGCTAAATATTGCTCATTACAAGGCACATAGTGCTTCCATAATGTGTGTGTGTGTGTGTGTGTGTGTGTGTGTGTGTGTGTGAGAGAGAGAGAGAGAGAGAGAGAGAGAGAGAGCCAAACCTGTGTTGAACAGTAATCCCCATCAATGAACAATCAACCAAGGAAGGAAATACATCTGATGGTATGAATAACTGTGGACAATAGCGAATGCATCTTGATGCTAGTAAAAAGCAATCATCTGCTATATCTGGTCTAGCCGTGAACTCCTGAAAAATGAAGGATTTAAATGCGTCAGCAAGTTTATCTGCAGAAAGAAACATAGTTTATTGCTCATTCGACCCATACCTTGATGTTGGGGAGAAGGCAAGTTGTCTGCCTAAAAAGCACTTCAATCAAATTTTTTAAATAGGTTGCACATGAAGGATCGGAACCAAATATCTGCATCCAAATGTTAATTGCATATTTAAGCACATATGCATATAAATATGATGCAAATCAAATCTCAGAGTGCAAGTGTACCTTAATAACTTCACTAGAAAGATAGAGAAAACAAGGCTGATGATGCTGTTTATATAGGCCCTGTATTTCTTCCAGCATCACACCTATCGTGATCCCCATGAACCTCTTAGAAGTCCTAACCTGAGAGAGACAATTGATGGTGATAAAATAATTTTGCATCCAGCATTTACAGGAGCTCTTATCTACCACATAAAAGTGGAACATTTTATCTAGTACACACTTATGCAATGACCACATGATTATTAACACGAATATGGCAATTTAACCAAGTGAACTCAAGCCACGGCAAAGTCATATCCTCTAATCCTTCCAGTCTGTTGCAGTGATCCACTTCTAGTTTTAGATGAGTAAAAGGCAAAGCTAAGGACGGTGGACCAAATGTGTATTAATAATTTGTTTACCAGAAATTTAATAAGGGATGGACAGAAACAATAAACACCCACAAGTCCAGTGCAGAATAGTTTAAAACACTCACAGCATATTTACAAGCACGGCAAAGAGATTCCATCGTTCGCATGTCCCAAGCACGACTGCAGCAAATCATCAAAAGCACTTGAAAACATATGAGGGTGGTGAACCAATTACCCACAGATGAGTCTATTCAAAATAGAGATTTATGCATACTCACAGGTCAAAGATTGCTTTGAGAATTGGCCAGAGCCTCTGAATAGCATCTGCCACAGCTTCAGGATGATTCACATACCTGGTTTCCATCAAGTTAGAAGGGATGAGAAAGAAACATGAGCAGAAATAACAGGGAAGAAACCTTATTTATTCCATAATTCATGACCAACCTAAAAATGTAGGCAATCCGATCAATATGGACAGTTAAGTCACGAGCATGTTTCTTCTCAACTACTTCTGGACCCTGGTTTATGATCTCCTGGAGTTCAAAATTTATGAAGCTGAGAATACTCTTGATGGAGGGCCAACTGAAGACATAGACCAGAAAGGAACCAACCTGTAAATGTGTAACAACAGGCAGGCATAATGCTTCTAAAGCTTTCTTTGCATGATCAGGAGGAAGCTCTGTTATGACGACACTGAAGGACAGGATATTAACGAACTGACACCATTATGAGGAATTCAAACAAAAGTTTACACCACAAAGCAAAATTAACAACTAAATGTTCTCAATCAACCAGCGTACCTTAACGCCTCAACTAAATGCAACGAGTCATCAGCAGAGACTTTGAATTCACCACTAACTGCTCTATGATATACATGAAAAAGGCCATCCAAACATCCACATAGCTTTCTTCGACAATCTACAACCAATAAAGATATCCTTACTTAATCATATAATATCTAGGCAAAAGGCAGTGTAGAATACAATTCAGAGAGAGAGAGAGAGAGAGAGAGAGAGAGAGAGAGCGAGCGAGCATGGTATGCAACTGAGACATAAAACCCAACATCAAAGAGCCTCACAGTATAAGAAGCAGCGTACCATCACAGAGATGCCTGAATGCAAGAGCTGCAGCTGCAGCAGAATCTTCAGATGTGCCCATTCCGCTCAGGAGAATATCTATGACCAGAGGCAATATAGAGAGTCCACTTGATGCAGCATCAAGCCATTTTGAATAAGCTCCAATTGTCAAGCACACTGAAACATTTAAGTGATACATAATAACATCAAGATCAACATCAACATCAACGTCACCTTTATCTTAAACCAGTTAAGTTGGCGGTCGATGAACCCAAAGAGAAAAACTTAAAGTATACTAAAATAAAAGCAAAAACATGGGTACCCCAAAAATAAATAAATAAATATAAATAAATAGAAAGGACTAAACAGGGCACCCTGGAACATAGGAAATCCCCCCCTCTACAATGCAGATAGCTTTCCTCCACTCCGTTTTAAGATAGATCGTACGCCAATCTATTTCCCACTCCATTAAATCTTGTTTTACTACCTTCCCCTAAGTGATAAATGATACTACTCGAAAAAAAAAAACTCAAATATTAAATCCAGGGCGAGTATAGTTCAAATCCACCCTTCAACAGCCATGCGAGACCCTCAACTACCATTTATAGCCCAAAGTAATTTATATATGCCCATGCTCCAATTTCCACATCACAGACAAAAGAGGAAATTGTCGAACTCTTTAACAATTTATTACCAGTTTGAAGGAGTTCTGGTTGCTGAGGAAGCTTTGGAAGCAAAGCCATAATCTGAGTGTAGCAAACAAAGGCACATATTAAGAGCAGTTATATAGAAACACCAAACATAAAAAAGATGGAAAGGCTGATAAACAAATAGCATATAAAAACTGTCATCCCATTTGAGGGAAACAGACTATATCTCAAAGTTCCAGATATGCATCTACCAAGCCACAACCTCCTCATTGTCACCAGTGCAGATATCCTCATCGATGACTGATGACAATGAGGAGAATTGGCTCTGTGAAGTCTACTGATGTCTTGTTCCAGCCATTAAGATAATTGTCCTTTCCTTCTTCCCAAATTTACTGTTAAAATACCAAAACATCAGCCTTTTCCATTTTCACTACTCGGCTTTTAGGTGAAGTATGCTATGCCAGAAACCTAGGATACCATGAGTAGTAGAGACAGCAAATAAACAAGCATAATATTTATGAGATATTGTCAGTCAAGCTCTATGGAAGGAGCTTGCTGAACAGAAGGCTGTATATCATTAGGAAAGATTTCACATCTTCAGATGATAGGCTCGCTCAATGCCCAATAACTCATGAAGCATAGAGCCAGCTGCTTTCATTTATACTAACCAAAAGAGAGCGTGCAATCTTTCAGCTTAACATGACAGCAGAATAACAACTTGAGCTCAGTCAAGATATAAGGACTGCCTTTTTTTATTAGAGTTTTTTTTTAGGGGAGAAAGAAAAATCAGAAAGCATTCATACCGAGGGCATAACTTCTGCTTCATCAACTGAAACGTAATTCGATATCGCATGGATGCAAAATAAAGCAGCCTCTGCTGGACGCCATTGACTCTGCTCACCATTTGGACAACATGCTACAGCCTTCAACAACAAAAGAATAATTGTGAAGTCCGTCAAGTGCTCTCAAGGACCTATTTCACGCTTGCTATTAAACTGTTGATTACAGGCTTACTTATTGGAAAAACTAATTACCAGACTGAACAATTAAACCACTGCACCAAGAAGAGGAGATTTCACTGTTTAGGATCATTGATTGCACATCATCACAACAAAGAAACTACTGGGAGTTTCATTTCTTGAGCATATAAAAAGAAACAGTGAATCAAAAGTTGGTCAAATTTAAACCCAGCTGGAATAGGAAAAAGTAACACAAGGTAATTTGCTAGAAAATCAAAACATAGGGACCTATGACCTATACAAGTCCAACTATATAGGCCCAACTAAATACAAGGTATGAGAGTAATCCTAGTGCCAAAAATCATGTGATGCTCGCATACAAACGGATCAATATTCTTGTTGAGTCCATTCCCACAATGTGTTCAAGGTTTTGTGTCTTTGGCAAAAATCAGCATAACAAATATCTAATGATTGAGAAATTCCAGACACTCAATAGCAAAAGTAACATTGCCAATTTGCTAATTATGGAAGTAGGGTGGTTATGCATGTCAAAAGGCATCATTTGAAGCATATAGAGTTTCTAATAAATGCCAGCAACGTTTGGTAGCTTAGGGAAGCCACAATTAATTCTCCAGCAAATAGCTTATGCTTCTGATGGGAGCAAGAAAAATACTAAAACAGATTTGAGATTTCAGCAGATTGACTGATAAAGGCTGAATACGTTCCAAGGAAATTCAAAGATAAGGCCCAACATCTCCAGATAAAGGACAGTACTTGGTTAGCCCTACGCAAGACAAAGAAATTAATTTGACACAATTAAGTACAGATCACAAACTGACAGTGATGGAATTGAACGATAGTTATTATATATGTACACCCCTCCATGACTTCACTAAAGATCTTCAGAGTAGTGTCACCACAGCCAAAACTGTGCTGCTCGATCAATACATCCGCAACAGCTAATAAAAACCAGAATTTGTCATTAGCGGAATACGGGTGGGGAGGGCCCTGGGTTATGAATGCAGATTTACAGGAAACGATATTCATTTTCAAGGAATAACATAAGTTTGCAGCCATTTTTCATCTCACTTGCGTCCAGTCTCTTTCCACATGTATACTACAGCACTAAAGTTACATCAGGAGCTGTGCTTAACAGACACATGTTTATAGATGTTGACAGTGGATAGTTAAGCAAATGGCCAAGGCAACATACGGAAAGAAACTGAAAAATAGATTCAAGGGATACTAAAGCTTTCCAATGATGATCAGAACATAATAGCAGCAAAAACACGGGTATAAATAGACACACGGAATAACCCACAAATCATCAATGCAGCAAATGCAAATTACCAGTAAATGACTATTCTTGAATTAAAGCATCTAAGTTGAGCCCAAGGTGTCAAATTTCGCTTGTTAACACCTAGGATCAGTGTCGACGTGCCCCAGAAAAAAAAAAAAACTAGGATCAGTGAGGGCCCATTATAATGGGAATTGCAATTTACAAATTTTATAGTAGTGTTGGATATGTTATATGTCACCTACAAATTGCTCACAAAGCTCCAAAACAAAGTTCGAATCAATAGAAACAAAATAAACTATACCACTCTCATAGCAGCAGCTCCACTAACCATGCCAAGGTACATGAAAAAGAAACCTTGACATCATATATCACTTAATTCTTTCAAGTTTCAAATCAGAAAATACCACCAAAGGCTAAAAAAATTTAAACCCATTTGAACAAATAATTGAAAGTTAATGTCAGCATAACAAACTCAGCAGTAATTAAGATGTAAACTGAGTTAGGGAAATTAAAAAAGAGTTTCAATAGAAATCTGAAGGTAAAAAAGAAGAGAAGATAATGTCAGAAATGAATAGGGGAAGATATCTACTTTCGCTGACTTCAGCAAACTCTCCTGACAATCCAACCTCTCCATTTCCTCATAGCATAACTTTAGGCAAATTTGGGAGATAAATAAAACAAACTCGCACGCCATGCTCCTCTGTACTTGAAGCTAGTATAATTTGGAAGCTTGCTGCTTTGCTCAAGTTCTTGGGACATTGACAATGAACAGAGACACAAAGAAGAGAGCTCTTTCTTCGGCTAAAAAGAGCCTAAAATGTACCCAAAAGAGAACTTTCTGTTTAAACGATTTCATTGTTTTTAAGTCAAGGCATTAGTGAAAGGGCGAAACTCGCCGTTTTAACTTAAATGAATAGTTGTCTGGCTTTACTTTAATTTACTTAGGAGCTTCAAGAGGCCCAATATCCCAATTACAGACCACCCGGGCAGCGAGAAAAAGGGGTCCACCAAGTCAAACCAAGTCGGTGCATGATTTTTATATGATTTGACCACGATTCCCTGATTTGGCTCGTAAAATCATATTTTCGGAGTCAAAGCGTGATTCTCACTATACCAGTTGAGACATAAGGTTACTTCCTTATAACGTCTGATTCAATATGGAGATCATTTTTACTGCTGCTTGCAAGCTTCCCAACATGCGTCTATAGAAGAAGAAGAAACAGTTCCATTCTCAAACATGCAAGAGTGTTTTTGGCTTACCAAATCTAGTATGCTTAAATTCCTTGAGGTCCTCGTGTGAAGGTCTTGATAGTCATGTGGATACTGAACCCGAAAGCTAACCTGCAAAAGAATAATTGAAGATTCTCAACTTGCTCAGACAATGCATCAAATGGCGGAAAAGTCAATGTCTCCACTGCCCATCTCTTCTGCTTAGGGCAGTTGTCAGTCATGAACACTTTAAACCAAATAATATTTCTTCAAATGCCTTGTATGATTTTGTAACATCCAGTGATAAAAAAGTACAATGATGACAGACATCTCCAATTACAACAATTGCGACACACGTCAGCAGGTGGCAACAGTCTTCAGTGGCTGGTATAAGTAACATTCTTTTGATCAACCAACTAAGAAGACCTAAGCATTTCATCAGAGATCAGTAGCATATTGCCATGACCTAGGCAGTGACTGCGATGTCACAAATCTTATCAGACACCCATGGAGGTTGAAAGTACCAAATAGGCATCGCGAAGGCTGGTTTATAAAATGATAAGCCAAAAAGTACCAGAAGATGCATGACATGTCAGTTAATTATCTCTGTTAAATCTCCGAAGAACAGGAGAAAAAAGATTATTTCCTGCTGCAAAATTTACCAGAAAGAACAAATTGTGTAGTTAACTCAGTCAAGAAATTATCTTTCTTGCATGTAATACTATATGATTCACAGAACGCAAAAGCTACTCTTGACATTTATAGATTTGTTAGTAGAAGTATGACATAAGCAAAAATAGATCTTTTGGAAAAAGAAGTGAACGACCATGAATATCACTTCATGTTGTCCAGGTTCCAGTGGCTTACAACCAGTGCACATAGATACAACATCGTTACACAAGCAGAATGCATAAGCCCCAAACCCACCTGAATACCCATCCCCCTCAAACAAAGACCAGTAGAATAACAATAGCCTTTATGTGAAAATATTATACATGCTAACGAAAGAGTTGTTGATGCCCTTCATGTATATAGAGAAGATACAGATGATGAATGAGATAAAAGTACGAGGAATATTACTTTAGAAGCCTCGCTTTACACTATATTGAACTTGAGTGCGCAACCGTTTGCTCTAAAAGTTCAAGTTATTCGAGAGTGGCACAGATTCTATTGTAAATCTTAAGAATTACCTTACTTCAACGCAATGCAATGCACTTATGATATCGGTGCTATAATTTCTAGCAACCCAAATGAAGACTTTGGATAAAACATCCCTAATATGGAGAACCATGACTAAAGCACACTTCTAAAGTTGATGACGAAGATTGGCACATCCAACCATCCTAACCAGAAGACTCACCAGAGAAACGAGTGACTCATAGGCTGACCGAAAAATATGTAGCCTGCGGTTTCTTTCAGCTTCAATTGTTGCTTCATTTGGTAACGAAGCATAAGAGTCCCTATTAAAGTAAAATGTAACTTGAAAATAAATCTTCAACTTTGCATAAATAAAAAACGATTTAAGAGATCTCTGAAAACATTCACCTTCTGGTCAAGTTAACCTGAAGATTGTGCCAAAAGTTGAAAGTCATTGACGCAATATCGAATTCAGAGTGAGAAGCAACTTCCAGCAAAGCATGCACTATTAACATCGATTCTTCAGAACCTGAATATGCGAGATGTATCAAATAAATAGCACAGATTTACCCAAGAATATGTACTTTGTAATAAAACTATTCATGCTAAACATAAAAAAGTATGCAATTCCCAAAGGTCCTGCAGAAAGCAAAAGCAATGCACTTAAGTGATGGCATGTACGTATAAATGTTGCACAAGTACGGACCAGTTGCAATCAGTTCAACATATGAATCACCCATGTCAGCAAAGAGACGAGCGATGGCTTTTACATCTTCCTCATCCTGGTAGCAGAAACAATGCAAAAGAAACACCAGTCAGGAAGCAGCAAACTTGGAATAAATATCAAGAGCAAATTAGCCATATTTAGCATTCGAATGTTATGGCGGTAATTAGACAACAGATTGTATTAGAACAATCAGAACCAACTAAAAAAGCCAAAATGGATCAGGATCAAGATCAAGATCAACATCACCTTTATCCCAAACCAGTTGGGGTCGGCAGTCGATGAACCAGAAGAGAAAATCATAAAATATACTAAAATAAAAGCAAAGACAGGGATAACAAAAAAAAAAAAAAAAGGGAAAAGGACTAAACAGGACAATATGGAACATAGGAAATCCCCCCTCCCTCCCCATACAAAGCGAATAGCTTTCCTCCACTCCATCCACCTTAACATCCTCATCCAAAATGGATCAGACAAGTAAATATATCATTTCCTGTTTTCTTTTGTCCAACTCATTGCTTCCAGTTTTCTTCATTTAGTTCAACCAGCAAAAGAGGCCCTTCTAATATTTCGACGCAAGCTCCAAATCACAAATCCCCCACAAATTTCATGTAAGTTCAGTATTAAGCAAATTAATGAACATACACTTTCAACATATCTACAAGAAAACGAGTTATATAAAAACTATGTCAACATCGAAGGATAGTCACTTAATGAGTCGTAAAGTTTTATGAAATAATTCACAGATTGAGACAAGA
Organism: Psidium friedrichsthalianum; assembly: GCA_019149425.1. NCBI lineage: Eukaryota > Viridiplantae > Streptophyta > Magnoliopsida > Myrtales > Myrtaceae > Psidium > Psidium friedrichsthalianum. The sequence goes on from JAGVVM010007276.1 coordinate 18,148, forward strand.
AACTAATGTTCCTATGAATTGACTTGGTTTTAGCCAAGAAGAATGATAATGGAGACAATCCCTTGTTACAGATATCAGGTGGAAAGACATGATGATAAACCAAATTATTCAGAGTTCTTGTAACCTAGAGAAAGAATATGATAGGAACTCTAAAAGGTCCTAAGACAGTTTCCAAAAAATGGGGCATGTCCACAAAAAATTCAAGCTATTAAAGGTATGAACACGTCTAATGGTTCTACACATTCCCTATTATATCAGCTCATTCCATGACTACTCACAACAAGAAGTCAGCCCCCATCCAAAAATCTACCCAATTGATGATGGTAGGTGTCACGACCCACTCAATTAGGTGTCAACAGTAGGCACATCACATCAGGTCTCTCCAAAGGAATACTAGATACTCTAAATCATCATAAAAGACAAGGGGATATATAGAGACAATATGCTCCGTAAAAAGTGACTGTCCACAACGAACGTAATAACAATGACAACAATGACCCTCTGAAGAACTGTTTCAACTTGCTCATAAGCACCCTTTTGCCCCCTATGACAAACAAAATTTGTTAATGTGTGCCAAAGGGTTCATACCGATGCACCAAGTCAATCAATTAAAAAAACCATCAATGAGTTCTATGAATTGGTAGCCATCTCTAAGACTTCTACCCCCATTGAAGAAATAGGCCCATTTTTCTTTTCCTGAGAACCCATAGTCAACAAGGCTACTCAACCTGCAGCAGAGGGTAACAGTTTGGAAGCACAATGATTTATTACCTTTGAAGGATCTCTGAGCTGTGATTTTAGACTCATAACTTGAGGCACAATAACTTGAATCAGAGGCATCTGTACAACGACCCCACCAGAACTTGCTGCTGCCGTAAAGTGAATCAATTCTGACACAACTGCATGCATGACAGAACATATAAGAAGCATAACATTTTTTAAAAAAAATAACGAACTAAGAATAATATCCACAGAACAACAAATTTCAGCAGTAAATTTCAAAATCTCCAGAAGTCAAAGCTCATTTAAACATGTACTCCAGAAACGAGATTACAAGTACAAGAACACGATAGAGAAACCTTGACATCCGAAATAGTTATGCTTATAAGTAGAAACTCCGCATACAATTTAAAATATTTATATTGGTTTTCCACGTTGTAAGGCATGAAGAGTGGAAAGAAAACAAAAAACCCTAGCTATTTGGTCTCAGGTTGCTCGTCTCTCATCAGGATACAGCAGTCTAAAATCAAGGATAACATGTATATTTAAAGCAAAACAAAAACGGATGACTTGGACTTTTCAAATTTCCTGTTTTATGCAATTCAACAGTTCCAAGATTCTTGTGACCTGAACCCGATTGAGTTGTCACATCCACGATCAGACAAATTAGGAGGTTCACTCCTGTGTGCTAGCAAAACCAATCACCAGTCACTAACGTATCACAAGATCTCTGAGTCCCCTCTCCCCCAACCGAAAACACAAAAACAGAGTGAAGGAAAAAGGAAGAAAACAAAGTCATGCGCATAGACCCACACTAAACAGTTGAAATCGAAAAATGCAAGAAGGTAAAAAGGTTGAAAAACTAGAAAGTGAATCACACAATAGCAAAATCTCAACTTCCTACTTTTCCTCATCAAAATACCATTCACAGATGCCTCTGAAAGTAGTTCTGAAGTCAAGCCTGAGAGAGCAGTAAGTACTAAAGGGTGAGACGCAAGCATCAACCCAGGTAGCCTGAAACAAAGAGTACTCAATAAGTACCAGGAAAGACGCGTACATTTTCCTACTCAGAGAGCTAACAATAGTCATACATTGGCTCAAGAGCCAACCAAGGAAATTTCGTGAAACTGTCATTAATTAAAAAGGAAAAACAAACAAAAACAGAACGGAATGCTTTCATATGACGCCATGGTTCTGTATACACATAGAAGAAGTCTACTTTAGGAGTTGCAGAAAACATCATAGCTGCTTGAAGACCCATGACCTGGGTCAAGGAGGACTCATATCTTCCGAGTACCAGATAAAGGATAAATCTATTCATGTGTGCGCTTCATTAGGTTAATGTTTGCTACTCGTAATTGTACTAGTGTAGTTAGTGGGGCAGGGATAAATGTGTCTGTGCAACCATCAAAGTAGATATGCATACCCGTTCCTTAGTCGAAGCCAAGATGCAAACGCCTCAAGAACCTGAACAACAGTGAAAAAATTTCATGGAGAACAACTAGATGCATAAAAACAAGGACAAAGAAGGTAAGTGCAGGGACTCAAGAATCAGAGAGATTTGTGAATTACCATGAATATTCTGGGCTCGGGATCAAAAGTGCATGTTGTGTGATCTAGGAGGAGTTACACAGAACAATATATCCACATACTAAGATCATTTTCCCAGGCACCAAGTTTCTTTCATTTGAACATTATAACCATCTAAAAACTGCTTTTGGCGATTCACATATTGCACTTTGTAACGAATAACATCTAGAAAACATGATTTGTTATCTATGTAGCACGGACACCGACACCGACACCGACACCGACACGCGACGCGACGCGACACGACACGACACGGCGACACGGCATTTCTCAAAAATAGAAAATTCCAACACGTCGAGGACACGTTGAATTAAATATATTTTTAAATATAAAAATAACAAACGAAGCCAAAACATGTGTCATATACATTAATTCAAACCGAAGAGGGCAAGTTTTTATTTATGTCAAGTTTGATAAACTCAGGAGCTTTTTTTTTTTGTCGAAAAAGTCATTTGATTCGTATTATAAAGTCGAAAAGAATAGCATATGTGCTTCTGAGCATAACAAATTTCAAAGAGCTTGAGGTGGGTTAAAAACCTAGTCAAGTGGGAGAGTATTATGAAAGTGTGCTTTAACAACCCAATCTACAATTTTGTTTTGGGCCCGTGTACAATGGGTTAGCCATAGCTTTTCACTTTTGAAAACAAGTCTAAGCACTCTTTGATCAACACTTGTACTTCCCATGAGACTATATCTATGCCTTGGAGCATTTTGACCAAATAGATACTATCTGACTCCAAATCTATCTCTTCAACTACTCTATCTGGAAACCCACGTGAGTTCAAGCACTTCAAAGCATCCAACAGAGCTAGGGTTTCGGCACGAAGGGGAAATCGGACATTCACAGACCTCGCTGCTCCTTCAACCAACGACCCAAAGGAGTCTCTGCATACCCATGCCACCGCGCCATCAACTTCTCCCTCCATAAACGCTCCATCGACGTTAATTTTCAGAGCTCCCGAGCGTAATGAAAACCAAGAAGTCTATGAGATCTTCTTATTTTTCCTTCTTTCTATGGATTTCGAGCTCTATCTAATGAACTTCTCCTTCATTGTACACACTTCCGTCACCACTTCAAAACCGGCAAGGTTCCAAAAGTTTTTCTTTTTTTTAATGGTCGTGTCCGACACGCTAGACACGCGGGGGACACGGGTTGACCGAGTGTCAAAATCCCGACACGCGGTCAACAAGTGTCGGACGCGTGTCCCCTCGCGTGTCGGACGAGTGTCGGTGTCCGACGCGTGTCCAACACCGACACGCACACCTAAGAGAAGTGTCGGTGCTACATAGTTTGCTATAGTAAGAAATAAAACCTCACAATATTAACCGTACTATCACTATTGAGAGGCATGCTACAATGCCTTGTTGAGGGGACATGTGAGCCTAGCTGATATAGCATAATTTCTAGTGCCCTTATTAATTGCTTATTCAAACGTGTAGCATAGATCCAATACGGACATTGCAACAAGGACAATTATGTTGAAAGTATCTGTACCTGCTCTCTAACTTCGTTAACATTCAACAAGCTGTCAAGATACTTAGAGCAACTTCCATTTGAGACGAGAGCTCCTTCTCAAATTGTCGGCGCCTTTCTGGACGAGCAGCTATCTTGTAGTTTGTAACCTCCTGAGCAGAATTAAACACGCCATATAAATGACATAAAAGTGACAGGTCCCGAAGAGTAGTCATGTCAAAGGAGAAAATTTTCCTCTGCCCTTCTTTCCATTCAAAAAGGCAAATTTCTGAACTTGATACTAATCAGATCCTCACCTACACCAAAGCAGTGAGATTATAGCCAGGATGTTCACTAGGATGTGCTTGGTTATAGCTAAAAGACGAAATAAATTACATATAACACTTTCAATTGGTCCTAAAAGTAATTATCCCAGAATGAGCTCATTCCTATATCTTCAAAGAATTCTTCGGCCCTAAATTAATTATCCCATTTCAAACAAACAATATTTTGCTGTCTAAGTCTTGCAAAGACCATTTGTGTTGCCAATTTTTCACAATGGTGATATCTAAATATTATGATTCATCCACCTTGGTGCGTCAACATGAGATCCAAGCACTTTGATTCACCAGTTCAATTAACTCAAATCATTTGACTAAAGGACATGCACCAGAAAGAGAAAGAGCACAATCTACTCCCGATCTTTCCAACAAATGTTGTAAGGGAGTATGATCAAACATTACTCCTGGTAAAGATAAAATCTTCAGGTTTCAATTGAATAATTAAAATCTGTCTCTTTCATCTGATAAAGGTCCCACGTTCCCTTCTATTGACCAAATGTTAAAAAGGATTACTCAAAAGTTTTTGTTCAAGGCATATGACCGGGCTATTTTGCACTCTCCTAGACAGTCTCATAAAGTTATAGCCATAAGGACAGATAACAGAAGAAAGTTTGTGAAAAGGAAGCTTTAGGGAAAAGAAAGTCCATATCTATCAATTTACGTAATGCATTCTACAGTATGAACTCCAAGTGTGAAACACACAAAAGCTGTCTGAAGCAGAGAAGACAGACAGCTCAATCAAGTCACATGCAAACATATCTATTTCCTTAGAAAGCTTAAACTATCTCCATATCCCATTCACATGGCCAATGATTTCATAATTCTAGCAGAGAAACCATCAAGGTATATAACTTTTACAACAAGCCAAAAGAATAATAAGACTCCGCTAAAAAAGTATCCGAACCGTAACACATATACCTCTGGAAGTACTGTGAGTAGCTCCAAAAAATCCCGGCACATATTCAGGACGCGAATTCATCTCATCCCTCAGCCAATTCACGATGCCACCATCCCCCCAGTCTTCAGCAGGGACATGCACAGCCAATGCAGCGACTGCAATACTAATCTAGAAGGCCAGGAGTATTAAGCACAATATGCCCTTAATACCATACTGCTAATGGAAAACAAGTGAGAATGACTTGTAATCAATACCTGAGTTCTAACTTTGGCAGGGCCCTTGTGGAACCTTTTAGTAAGTTCTGCGTGGCAGGGGGGAAGAGAATAGCCATATCCATTAGAAAAAGTTCTAAGTGGTTGATACTTGAACGTGTTCTTGTATGATGCAGGCATTATATATACCTAATGATACCCCGAAGAATTCTCCAGATAGCACAAGTTATATCAGTAATTGATATAGCATAATATTCCCCGACTTCCAGATTAAAATTCTATAGCATTTTTGCCATCTTTTAGACTATTTTCACTTACTCAAATGTCTAATTTTAGATCGATATTTGTTTTACCAAGTTCAATCTTATTATACAATATCCACTTACATTTAATGAATCCCTCAGCGGACGAAATGCTTCAGTAGGAAGTTCCTCAAAATCTCGTTGTACCTATTGAGAACCACAAAATTCATAAAAGTCATCGCTCGTCACAACCCATAATTTGAAGCCTGGCCTTCTTAACATTATTGCTCATGAAATTAAAATTCCATGACCCATGACTTGTCTGAAGTGTGGTAAATTACCTTGCTCCGAAGGGTCTGAGAACAAAATATCAAGGTTTCTAGATTACTTGTTGGATCATGCAGCAAATTGTCAGCCACCTGTGCAGACAGAAGAAATGAACAAGACTTAAAGTTCCACAATTATAAACTAGCTGCATACTGTGGCTTTCCTTTATCAATATAATGACAAGTCCTCTTTTATATGAAGCGGACCAAGCTCTAGTGTACACATGCAGATTTATTCAGTTCATGCGTTTTTCACATGATTAGATGTCCCAATTTTAGTTCACAAATGAAAGAAACAACTGACTTGCCATGTCACAGGATGCCCCATCATTGGTACAAAGTCCAGAGGAGGAACTAGATGAGATGATGGTTGGGGGAAAAATTAGGGCGCGCATGATAACGTTTCTGTTCCTCTATTTCTATTCCAAACCTATTCCAGAAATAGGTTTGGAACAGAAACTCGTTTGACAACGCAAATCTGTTTTTCTATTTCTGGAACAAAAATCTGTTCCAGAAATAGATTTTGGCCCAAAACCAGAAACAAAAATTTTTTGTTTCTGGCAGAAATAGAAAAATCTATTTCTGGAACAAAATGGTTGTCATGCGCGCCCTTAGTGAAATGAAGCCTAATGATGAAGTTGAAAAAGTCAGTTATATGCCTTCATCCGATTCGTAAAATTGAAATTTGGACGCACAAATATCCAAGTGGTGAATGACTATCTTTCTGACAAAGTCGGTGGATGGAGGTCTAAGAATGCCATTTTCCTCCCAAACCTAGAGTACAAAATCAAGCTGAAAATGGAACATGTTTGGTTCTACAGTTAGTTTTGTCAATGCATTATACTGGGGTCCTTGATTTTCTCAACGGCAGCACATACCCTCTTGGAGAAGGGTTTCGGAGGGGAAGGGACTTGGCGCATGGCAAATCATGAAGCGGATCAGGCAATTCTTGTGTGTGTTTCATGTGTGGCAACATCCAGGAGGTATTAGTCAGCTTGTCTAAGCCTGTTAGACTCTTAGCAGTATTTTATTAAAGTTGGTTGCATGACAGTTGAAAATAGCTACTAGTTGAAGAAAAATACTTGTATTCCTTCTAATAGTCAGTAAAGTCCCAAGGCTTCAAAATTGCATCTACTGCCAACTGAAGGTTCCGCAGGAGAGTTAAAGCTTTTGCGCAATCATTAGGTTTTCAAAAAATGGAAGTCCCAGATGTGAGTTTGTCCCTACGTTATCACTCTTTGTTTGTTCCTCAAGGCCAATGATTCCTAGTACAGCACAATTATCTGGGTAGCTACAATGACTGATTATTAACAAACCATGCCGCGAATCACAATGCTGAAATTCAGAAACTAGAATTGAGTTCTCTTTCCAACACCTTACGTAGAGCAGGCATCCGAGCATTTGTACTTGTATAGCAGGAGTTGATATAGTCATACAATGAACAGACTTCAAAGCACTACTTAGACATTATGTGATTCTCACATAGAACGCGGAACAATCCGAGAGAGCGATGTGCGAGCTCAAGCATCTGACCACAACCTATTGATCTAATCCCACCGAGAAGTCCCCCGAATGTAAAAAGAAGAGAGAAAAACGCATTTGAATCTCGAACTTCTCTTGACGCTCGATTTCACCAGTCAACTAAGCAAATTCCCCCACGATTCATACCTGCCAGGCGTCGATGGTGTGCTGGAAATCCTGGAGCCACCGGTCGGCTTGCATACGCACGCCATCGTCGGGATGATGGTACAGTGCATTTAGGGCTTCTTTCACTGTGTTCTGGAGCTCCATCAGCTTCGAGGGCTCTCTGCCCACTCCTCAAAATTCGAATTCGCAACAGCCCCGCAGCGGGATGGGCGATTGATATCTCCTGCACTTCGAATTGCTATTAGGGTTTATGGCTTTATACTTGTCTACGAATCGATGAATTCCTGATTGATTGAGAGAGGAATTCAAGATTAAAAAGGGTTTTTGGCGCCTCTCTTTAGAGAGAGAGAGAGACGAAGCTTTTGGGCGTTTTCTAGAGCGTTCGATTGGCAGGGACAATGACGAGAGAGAGAGAGAGAGAGAGAGCGAGGGTTTACACTCAATCGTTGATCTGATCAAAATTTGATTTTTGAGAGCCTGGAAGCTCAGTATCTTGGGATTTGGGTTTATTCAGGTGCAACGACTCTACATAAGACCGTCTCGCGATTGGGTGGATACATGAATAGCTGGGTCCCGGCGTTTCCTGATATTCAACGTCAGCCGGGAGATCGTGGTAACGGAACGATAGGAGTCGCTCCATTTCGGACAAAATTTCTCTTTGATTTGATCTTTTCTAGCTGGACTTGGCTGTCTTGATTCGTTGCATTCTTTTTTTCAAAAATAAGACACAAATTGGACCCGTCGTCATCTCTTCTTCTTCTTCTCCCCCCTCTTTTTTAGGGGTAAGCATGATTCCAAGATAAAACCCGAAATCTGAAGAACCGGTTTGATAGACCCGATCGGTTCCAAATTTCAAGGTATGGAGGGTAAGTTTCAGGTTCCAAAATTAGGAAACCTGTTCTGACGAGTAGGTTTCAGGTTCTAGGTAGGTGGAACCTGGAACCGGAACCTGGACCTTGCAGTAAGTTTTTATATTTTTTCTTGGTATATGTTTTTGCGTCATCCTGCGATATTCCATAATATCTAATACTGAGTATGTAATCCGGAACCACTTTATCATTAGACTTTTACTTTGTTAATGTTTCATATTTTTTGTCTCTAAATATGAGTTGTGGTCAGTGAATTTTAGCAATAGGTGATGGTCATTAAATGTGATTATTCATTGTAATTGTTCAACTAATAATACACGTGGAACTTGGGTGGAACTTGGAACCAACCTTGGAACCTGTGACAGGGTAGGTTCTAGGTTCTAAGATATGCAAGGTAAGTTCTAGGTTCCACAAAATGAGAAATCTGTATAGACGGGTAGGTTCCATGTTTCAGGTTCCAAGTAGAATTTGTACGGAACTTGGAACCGCTCACCCCTACTCTTTCTTTTGCAAAGAAAACAATTCAATCCACAATGCACCAATTTAATTCCGAATCAACACGGACGGCAAGCTTTTTAATTTTATCAATATAGTCTTGAATCTTTTCACGAAATCCATTATAATTATTTGCCCGTTGAAATCACTCATATAATGGTCCATTCCTTCTGAGTAAAGCCGTTCGCCTATTGAAAAATTTAGAATTGAACCGACATCCAAACTATAAATTTCATAACTGATTTGATAATCATATTCTAAAATAAATATCGAAAATGCCTGACACTTTCTTTATTTTGCTTATGTTCTAAAAAGATTGATCTTCGCACGATGACACATCTTATATGTATTATCTTTTTGAGTAAATCTCTCATAATTTTCTTCTTCTCTTTTTCTTTCGGATATGCCCACGTTTGCAAACTATCTCCTCCTATGATGCATAAAGAATAAAAATTCAATTTTTGCTCTACCCCTTTGCAAAGTGCGGGAGTTAAATGCCGAACTTGCAATTCTAGCCTCTCCATCTCCCAATCCGTTTACTAGTAGGGTGGCATTGCCTATTTCTATTGGCAACATAATTATGGTGTTAATTGCCTTAAAATCTCGGGATTCACAAAAGTATCAATCATGCGATGGGTTGGGCTGACGCAACCCAGCCCAATGGGCCGAACGTCTCGTGCAGGCCCGCCCAGACAAGCCCGTCGGGTACGATCGGTGATCAATCAACGTGACTCTCTCGCGCCGATCACGCGAGCGAGAAAGAGAGAGAGGACAGAGCGCGCAGCGAGAGCTCTCGGCTATGGCGGAAACAGAAGCCCCCTCGCCGGCCATATTCATACCCGACGAGTGGTCCGAAGCCGCCGACACCATCGCCTACGGCTCGGTCGCTTCGCCGCCTCCGGTCGCTCTCATTTGCGGCGCCAAGAACTGCGGCAAGACCACCTTCTCTCGCCACCTCCTCAACGTCCTCCTTCAGAGGTCCCTCGACATCTGCTTCCTGTCCCTTTCCATTCTACCCGATACACGCGCTGCCAGTGTTCCTTGCGTTGTCGGCTTGGTTTGTCCGTGGGCTTCTTCTCGGTTTTTAGAGTGGAATGGTTTTGGAGACGTGGCAACTTGATGAATGTGTTTCGCCTCTTGTCGTGCTTGGCTGATTGTATGTTCTTTGATGCGTTAATTAGTGCTAGTAGATTGCAGTTTGGCGATTTTGTTGGCGAATGTTTGATTTAGCTCAGCAGTTTTAGCAGCTGCAGTTCGATGAGATGCTCGCACTGTTCGGTTTCGGCTTTAGCTGTATAGAGTTCCCTATACATCTATAGGAACCATAGTCTTCGTGCCGTTTTCCTTTCCGGGTTTCCATCGGACATACTCACGTTTGATCTCCAAGGCATTAAGCTGAACATGTATGAGCTAATGGTTCATAAACTGGAAAAGGAGCTGAAAAGATCGTAATTGATTTGGCAATCTAATCTCTGCGGATTACGAGTTTCGTGCTTAAGTCTGACTTGTAATTACGATGTGCCCGGTTTTCAGTTAAGTAGCTCAGCTGTGGAGTGCGTTAGTTAGTATATTTGACAAGTTGAATTCAATATGTTTTTTTTGTCTTCCACTGCGTCGTGCTGAGAGCTTTCTGGAGATTTGTATGCTTGACGTATGGAAGAAACATGTTTATCTGTTCATTTTTCTTGTTCTTCTGAGCTGCTCTTCCTCTATGCAGATATAAAAGAGTAGCTTATTTGGATACAGACGTTGGGCAGCCAGAATTCACTCCCCCTGGTTTTCTCTCGCTCACCATAGTTGACAAACTGACACCAGGTATTGTTCTTGTAATTACCACTTCCTTTTGTTTCCAATCCATGAATTTTATCTCCGTTTTCAAGGTGTTCTTTTAATCCTTGGCTGCCCCTGAACCATCTGTTCTTTTGCAAAATAGATTTGACAATTCCCTGCTTGAAGACACCTGAGAGGTACTCATCATGTTGCTTTAGGTTGTTGCTGCCGAAGTTTGATTGGATTCACAATTTTATAAGTCCATTCTGCTGCTAACTTGGCATGCTGTTCTCCACCCTAAAAGGAAAAGGCTTTATAGTGTGGCTTACCAGTTTCCCTGTATCAGATGCTTTTTCTTTGGAGACATTTCTGCAAAAAGGGATCCTGCAGCATACTTAAAGTGTATATTTGCTCTATCCGATTACTTACGGGAGGAGCACCGTGGTTTGAGCAGTGGAGAAGACCCTGCCGTAGTCGGATTGCCTCTAGTTGTCAATACACCTGGCTGGGTCAAAGGCATAGTATTTACCATATCTCAATCGTTATCGTCATTCCTACTCTTCCCTGAAGGCCCTTTAGTGTTCTCCTTTTCTTCTTACTATGCAGCTGTTTATGTCCTTACTGATTGTGTCTCCAGGTGTTGGTTATGACGTATTGGTAAAGACATTGAAATATGTTGCCCCTACACATGTAGTTAAAATAAACATCTCGGCGGAGAGCAAGAATCTACCACCTGGGCATTTCTGGTTAGATGAGGATGGTGATGAAACTGTTCATTTAATAGAGATCAAGTCGGCTCGGCAGGATTCTTTCAATAGATCGTAAGCATCTAACTCATTCCATGTTACTGATGAACTAATAATTTTCTCAATGTCAGAAGTGATTTCGTATGGCTAAAACTTGCTGTCTCTATTCTTAACATTAAATTTCAAATATATTAATGAGACGTGACAAATGGGTCTTGAAGCCCAAGTATTCTCTCATGTTGAAAGCGTAATAACAAATCTTCTTTCCTAATGGAATATTTATGTTATTATGTCATTTGGGAGCTCTTTTCATCTATTTGAGTATCGGTGGTCTAAATGTTTTTTTACGGTGCTTTCCTTGTCCATGATTTCGGAATACCTTGTCGCGCATCTCTTTGCATTGCTCTTTCAGGAGATTTTGTAACTCTTATGGCACAATGTGTTCCCAGGGTTCTCACACAAAAAGATGCACGACTTTTGCGAGATATGAGGATAACGGCTTATTTCAGGCAGTGCTTCCCCGTAGCTCAAATATTACCAAAATAAAGGAACTTGCACATGCATTGGCCTCTCATCCCCCTTATGAAGTTCCAGTGTCCACTATCAAGATAAAGCATCTACACTGCCAGGTCAGTTCCTAGTCATGAAAATGTCAAAATAGAAAGTTTCTTCCTGGAGATTCTTGATGCTGATTACTTTCTTAAATTCTCGTTTGAGGTAAAGGAAATAAGTGAACAAGGAACAACAGGAACTTATCTAGAAGATGGTTTGACAACTATATTATGGCTTTCTGTGTTACCTAAAGGAAATAACGCCTTTCATTTTTCTTCTCCTCGTGGTCTGTGGTAGGTCCCAAGTACTGAAGTATTTTATAGCTTGAACGCATCCATTGTCGCTTGGCAATTAGCTCTAACGAACCTAATGATTTGCCTTCTTGCATAGGTCTTGGTAGGTTACTTTCTTCAGCATCTGTTTACAATTAGTTGCTGATGAGCTTATGGTTTGCGTATGCTTTCAATAACTTCTCTGCATAAGATAATATGCTTATCTAGCTCATTTTTTTAAAATATTAATGGAACAGGGATTGTAAGAGGCATTGACTTGGTGAAAGGATCTATTTATGTGATCACCCCTGTTCCTTTGAAGATGCTGGTGAAGGTTGATCTTTTTTTGCAGGGCTTCATTCAAATCCCAACGAGTCTATTGCAGGTCCTGGATCTTGATTTCATCTCGCATCAGATCTTTGTCATCTAGATTTGCATCTTCGTGGATATCCATGTCTTTTCGTTTTACAGTTCTTTTATGGGCAGGACACAACAAAACCCTTATGTTTTTTATTTGTGCTGTTTTTATTCATTGTGCATTAACTGTGCCGGCGATGGATTCTGGTCTGCCTTCATTTTTGCTGTCACTATCTTGACAAACTTCTTCATGACATTTTTGGCGGGCATTGTTAAGTTCTCCACCAGCAGTTCCATTCTCAGGCAAAACTAAACATTTCAGTTTTACTTTGCAGGTGCAAGGATGCGTGTCCCCATACATGTCTACAGATGTTCTGCCCACAAGTTAGTCGAGGTTGGTCATCATATGCCATATGGCTTCTGCAGTTATTTAGATCGTCATTCTACATCCAAGACAAAGTACGATATAGTAGCTACAGGACAGCAATTTGCAAACAGAGTGACATCGTTACGGGAGTAAATTTCTTAGTTGAGTATATGTGCTGTGGAGCGAAGCGAACAGGCAGTCTGCATCACAGAGAAAAATTATTTTCCTGTGCAGGCAAGTGATATTTTCGCATAATTTGACTCTAATTCGATTCAGGAAATTGGTGTTCAGGGAATGATTTTCTCGTCTGGCTTGGTGCATTGCATGAGAAAGAAGTAGGCAGCTTGAGCTGTTTCTATACCATGTCCGATGCTGAAATATTGATATAATTTGTAAATCATTAAGTACAAAAGAAGTGTTAATCAAACAAGCGTTAGCAAGCACATTTGCCGGTAGGCATGAAGCCTTGCTGGTAAAAGGATTGGGGGTTGAAAATGTTAGTATCATAGGTGTGGGGTTCAATTCGTGCGCTCTGCATGCAAAGCAAAAATCAGATTGGAGAGTTAGAGATAGGACAAATAAAAAGTGATTCAAATTGTTTTGAAAATTGGATACTATTTGGGTTGAATAGTGGTTGGTTAGTTGAATTCTTCAACATGTCGACCATCTAAAGGTGGTTGTATAAATAAAATACGCTCTCTCATGAGTGTCACCTGACTTTCGAATAAATATGGACGAGTCTATAAGAAATGGGCAATAGACGAGTCTATAAGAAAAATGGATGGTAGATGAAGCAATACTTGTTCAATGTTAACAACGGAACCAATGCTTGTTAGAAAAATGAGAAAAATGCTAAATTTATTATATCTCTATTTAGTTCTAAACTTTGCAATTATCAATTTAGTCCCATACTTTTTGACGATATGCTAACTTAGTCCTTCCAACCAATTTTGATCAGAAATTACTAACATGATGAGTGGCACTCACTTGGATAATTTTTGCAGCTTTTAAAATTTTTATGAATTTTTTTATGATTATTTTGTTTTCTTTTCTTTTCTCCTTTTTTCCAACCACAGACAAGGGTCAGCAACCCTCGCCCAGATCCAAGTGAGGGTTGTTGGCTCTCGCTTGTGGCTAGCAAGGATTTGCCCGCGACCTCAGCGACCCAAAGCTGGAAAAAGAAAGAAAGAAAAGATTTACTACTAAATTGACATAATTGAAAAAACTTATGATTGAATTGACAGTCATGCAATAGGTTTAGGATAATTTTCCTAATTTTTCCTATGTTTGTTATCTTTACTTTCTAAAAGGAGTTGGAAAATAGAGTGTATAGTATGTCAATATTAACATCATTGGAAATCCAATGCAGTCTAATAATACAAAAACTTTTTAACCACATTAATCTTTTAATTCGATGAATATGGATATTCCACGCATTGGTTGAGGATTGATGCCAGCATTATGTATTTATAAAGGTTAAACGCAAGAAGAAGGGCAAAAAAAAAAAAAAAAAGAAGCAAACTGGTTTAAGACAAAGATGGTGTCTTTGGTTTGCATGTTTAGTGGAGAACCGTTATTTCAGGTAGGTTCTTGACCGTTTCTATTTATAGTTGAAGCAAAGCTCACCACCAATACTTTTAGAGAATCCTGAGTTTGAAACAAAAACTCTATCAACCCAAGCTGTCTCTGTCGGCCTGTCCTTCCCCTGAGGAAAACGAAAGAGAAGAGAAGAAGAGGTCATGATCTCGGTCTGCTCTGACTCACCAAGGTCATGATCTTCTGTCTCTCCATTGATCAAGCACTAACTTTTTAATCTGGATAAGCTACTTCACTTCTAGTTGATTTCGTTGCCGGGAAATGCTCATGGCGGGGCGATCGTTCAAGTGTTTTGGAGCAGGAGCTGGGAAAGTTCCCGCTCTTGGCGATCTATGCTGCTCGAATGGCTGCTCATCGTCATTCTGTTCGTAGACGGGCTTCTGGCGTTCACGGCCAACGAATTTGCCAAGTTCTTCGAGATGCGGATCCCTGCCTTCTCTGTACGAGGATCGACAACGTGCTCGTCCGAGGGAGTCCTGATTTCTACTACAAGATTCCGTGTGCGAAGCGCACAAGAAGGAGTGTCGTCCCTCGCTTACTGCCACGCCACAAGAAATTGTCCGACATTAGGAAGATGTGCGAAGGGTGTCTTCTTTCTTTCGCGACTGAGAAGGAATCTGATTGCGATACCTACAAGTCCCTCGTGGGGATATTGCATAAGGATCTCGAATGCTTCGTTCAGGATGATTCCGGGGTTCATTGGCGTTGCCTGCGGGCAAGAAGGATGAGAGGGTGGAGGCCAAGAAGGGCGGCGATCAGTGGTGCACATGTTGTGGAGAGCCATGTAAAATGAAGCCGTCTTTGCATTGAAGAATGGCCAGAAATCCGGAAAGAGCACTAGCCCGATTTCGCAAGCTCCCGCCCCATCTCAAGAGGACCCTTTGTGACATGAGGAACGAGGAGGCGCCTAACTTGACGTTACCTCATATCCGTTACACAGAACTAAAATTCAACCCCGACACCGGATCTGACATTCCTGGCCATGAAGCGAGCTCGAATGCGCTACTTCCTGACAACCACGGTAATTTTTGTACTGGTGAAATTCATCCCTCGTCCTCAATGATCTCATCAAGGGATTTCCAGAATTGTTGTCTTTAGGTAATAGCTCGGGCAGTCATATTCATTTCCTAGTTTGAGTTCTTTTCTTGCTTCTCATCCGTGACAGGTACTATGAGATGAAAAATCGCTTCGGTGCCGTTGCTCACTGAGAGCGATGACATTGGCGAAGCAATCATAACC
>JAGVVM010007279.1:0-20559 GCA_019149425.1 Psidium friedrichsthalianum
AATATTAATTTTTACTATTTTATTATTTTTATTTATTCATTGTTTATCAACCGGTCGCTTCACACCCTGAACCCATCAACGCAAACCCGGCCCAGGACACAAATGGATCACCCAGCAGCGTAAATGCCGTAGTTTTTACGAGGAAGCCTTTCTTTTTGAATTTTTTGAATTTCTTTTCGGGGTTTTTATTCTATTTTATATTCAAATTCCCTGCCTATTTCGATCTACGGACCTAAACTGACTCACCACGTGTCAATATCCTGTACGTCCACTCCTCATATAAACCTACGGTCAAGATTGAATCCGAGACTTTATCTCACAACCATACACAGAATTGCATACCAGACCAACACTTACATCAAAGAATGGACTAAATCTCGACCGTTCGTTATTTCTCTCTTTAATTTCTATAAATGCTTAGATAATTCGAATTCAGGAATTCTTTATTCGAAATCTCAGATCTCGCACACGTGGCCTATCTCCCATCGTTGGATCAAGTTCATTATTTTGTGCACCAGTCGGTCATAGCACAACGGACTGACGTGGCCGTTGATGTGGCCATCCACGTTCAGCTAGCCACGTCATCGTTGCCAGTCAACGAGAGTTGACTTGATTCAGTTCTAACCGGAGAAGAAACGGCAACCGGCATTCGTATCACACCGGCGACCTCCGCCACTGAGGCCAATTTCAAACTTGACCTAAACCTCGCGGTTTGATGACAACTCGACTTAAGCAATCAACGGTGCAACGTATCCTAATTTCGCAAGAATATCGCTAAATCATACTGGAACTGAAGCTACCCCAGTTTCCCAAATTCAAGGCGAGACTAACATACAGATTTTTGACGCCTAATGCATATCCTAACAACCGCGAGTAAGCATTCAAAGGAGTTGGAGGAACTTACCCTGCAGTCCACGCGAGATCGAAATTGTTTGGGATAAGCTCACGAACTCATGACAGGCTTGGAGGTTCCGAGGGTAGCCATTTGATTTCAGGCAAGATTGATGCAAAACAAACACGGGGGGGGGGGGGGGGGGGGGGAGAGAGCTCAGGGAAGGTTTTGGACTCGTCTAGACCGAATAAAATGGAGAAACAAAACAGTACTGCAATTTCGCCATGGAAGCTTGAATCTGAGGGTGTTAATGGCGATTACCTTTCTGCGCGATGAAACCTCGATCTGATGAGCTGCCAAAGCTCACTGGGACCGTGCGATGCTTGTGGAACTACTCTGGGGACTCGTCGTCGCTCGGATGCTGTCGACAAAGCTCTGGAAGTCCTCTGCCGGAAACAGGGTCTCCTCCGATGGCCGTGAAATTTTTTTCTTAAAACAGAGCCCCCTTTTCTCCCTTTATACCCCTTTTTCGCGTACCATAATCCCCTGAAAAATCCCAAATCTTCTCACCCAATCTCCGCCTCAACCGCCCTCAATCTCTCAGAATCTCTCCTCCTCAACAAACCGTTTCAAAATTCGGGCGCGCGCAGGAGCTTCCTCGAAAGATGATGAATAGTGTGGGTCACTGGATGGGTCGACCCGATTGACCCGCTTTGGCTAAAATCACCGATTAACCCCCAAATTAGCCCATTTTTTCAAAATTGATGCCAAAATTGGACTCAGGGGCATTGTATTCACTCGAAAATGGCATTTTCCCCAAAAATTATTCAGTATTTACGCAAAAACCCTAAGTTTTGGGTTTGACCCAAGAACCCATTTTGCAAAATCCAAACTTTTAGTGGCCTTTTTTGCAAAAATTGACGCCACCAATGGATTCAGGGGGTCAAAATTTAGGGTTTGACGTCACCCTTTTTTCAATTTAGTCCTAGAAAATTTTTAATTGCATTTTTAGTGATTTTTAGGGACTAATTTGAAAAATCAAAAATTGCATTTTGGTCCTTTTTAGCGAATTGGATAATTCATGGGGCTTTTGGACTGGATTTTAATTTTGAAAAATAGAGGACGATGACACGACTCCAAAAATATAAAAATTAAAAATTATAGAGCTAAAAAGAAATTTCTAGAATTATTTAAATAATCAAAAAATGAATTTAATAAAGAAACCCTAAATTCCAGATTGAATTTTTCAAATTTATTGAGCCAAAATGAAGGGAAAATTAAATTAAAAATATTGACAATTTTTTGTAATTTTCTGGCCTCAATACTATTTTTTATTAATTTTTTGGTATTTTTCTAATTTCTGAAAAATATTAAAAATGCAAAAAATAAGGAAGATTATTTTTTTGGTCAAAATTGGTTCCATAGTCTTGGCTAAGGCTTCCAAAGTTGGTTTTTCAATTTTCTCATTTTTTATTGATTTTTTTTATGAATTTTAGAAAATAAAATGCAAAAAAAAAAAACTAGAAATATGGAAAATTCGTTTTTGCTCAAAATTGGTTCCCTAGGCTAGGCTGAGGTCGCAAAGTTGATTTTTCAATTTTTTTCAATTTTTATTGATTTTTTTTTATAAATTTTTGAAAATAAAATGTAGAAAAATACTAAAATATGAAAAATTATTTTTTGCTCAAAATTAGTTCCCTAGGCTAAACCAAGGTCCCCAAAGTTGATTTTTCAATTTTATGAATTTTTATGGATTTTCTAGAAATTTTTGAAAATAAAAATTGGCCAAAAATCAAGTGTCAACACAAATAAAAGCAATTTATAAAAGAATAAGTTAGAGCCATGAGATTGGAACTTAGCGACCTCCACTTCCGCTGCACTTACAAACGTTAGTCCACCAATGAAAAATTGACAAGGGGCTTGCTCCTGGGAAACCTCGACTAGCGAATTTTGTTTGGGGTGCACATGATAACCATTTTATGTTCATGTTTCTGTATTTGTTTCTTTTAGGAATAGATTTGGAATATAAATCCATTTGGTAACGTAATTTTATTTTCTATTTTTGGAACAAATTTTTAGTCTAGAATTATAGTCGAAATAGAAATAAGAAGTAGAAATTTTCAACTTTTTTATTTGTGAAATAAATATAGAAATAAGAATTTTTCTCATTGCTCACTCCTATCATGTGTCTTTGTCGCCATTTGCGGTCCATCGATCGCCGCTAGTCACTGTCTACCGGCTGCTAGTCTGCTAGCCACCATTTGTCGACAATCATAGAATTTCATGCTGTTATCTAGCAAATTTCCATTTCAAGTCATTATTAAACACGTTTAAACACTTAAAAACTTGTTAAGGGAATATAAATAAAAATATATATTTATAGCCATAAATAGCTTCCAACGACCCTCGCTGGCCATCGACAAGGCTTGGGTGACCTTTGTCGACTGTAGCAACCAGCCAAGTCTCTGTCTGTGTTTCTTTGTTGTAGTTTTTTTCTTTTTTAACTTTTAGCTTCTTCATTTTTAAAATCTAGTTTAGTGTATACTTTGTTTAATTTTTTAAATATTTTCTAATTTGGCGCTTGATGGACGCCACGTTGTCACCACCTGCTCTGAGAAAATAAAAAAACAAAACACGTCGGCATTTTTTATTAGTTTAATTAGATGGAATTAACAGAACCACTTAATTGAATCAATGTGATAAGTTTTAGGACTTCAATTGCACTTTTTAAAAGTTTTAAAATTCAATTGCATTTTTAAAAAAAGTTAGTGAACATTTGAAGATTTTATTTTTTATTTTCTTTTCAATAACAGAATCCTTCAAATAAATAGGCGTATCGGAATAATGTGAAGCACGTAACCAAAGCGAATCTTACGAATTCATAAGGTGACGATCGCGCAATTCACCGAGAAGACCTCGTTAAACTGCTTCCATGTCCTCCAAGTAATCCATAATTGAGGACTCTAGAGCGTGGCTCCACCTCGCATTGCTCTCGCGATCGCCCTACGTAAGAGTCTTCGCGTTGCCGTTGAATTCTCTCGGCTGATTGCCGCAGATCATCGGAAACCATCAATGGATTGGTGAGAACAAGGATCAGATAATCGATGGAAAGCAATAACAATCCGGTGGCTAACGCGCAGGGCGGCGCTCCTGCCGTCGAAGGAGGCGACTGGAAGAAGAGTTTGACGCCGGAATCCCGCAAACGGGTCGTCAACAGCATGTGAGTTCTCTTTATCACGTATTTGCTTTCTTGGGGTGGGGGGAGGGATTCCGACGTCTGTTTTCGTCACTAAGAATGTCCAAAGCAGAGGCACATCGAGATTAGACTAACAAGTTGCGGGCATGGTGAGGAGTTTGATGGGCGAATATTTTGGGAAGATCATGTACCAAGGCACGTTAGCTATGTTTTCGGTGTCCTGACTCTGTTACCTTTAGGGGAAAAAATTGCTTTTTTGTGATTTCTTGCCTGCCATCCTCAAGGCTGCTAGATTTTTCTTCATGTCGATTGCTACGCTTTGTGATTCATGTCCAATAGCTTCAATCTCTCACGAATAGATGGTTCTAACCTGAAGCATGGAGAACCTGATGAAGCACGTTCCTCGTGGCGGGCAAGCGGGTCTTCCCGAAGTGCAGAACATCGCAATGCACTTGGAGGAAAGGCTACATGCTGCCGCCTCGAGTCAGGTACGTGAATAGTCTTTTTCTTTTTCTGGGTTGACAGTCGTGCTGGTTCCATGAGAGTGCATGATATAGAAGTGATATCAAGACAAGAACACACTTTCTTTCTTGACGCATGTTTATAGTTATGGAGTCTGGTCGCTGCATCTTGGCTGCTGGATTTACAGCTTTATTTCATATACATCCGCTGTTTGGATTAAAGTAGGTCGTGCATTTGAGTAATTATGCACCAGTGGTATTGGGAGAGTTTGAGGAAATTTCTTGCAAAGGTATAGCATGGTTTAAGGCTTTGGCTATCGTCATGTTGAGCATCTCCTTCATTTTCCTTTCAGCAAGATTATATACGAAGGATATCTCTAAAGATGCTACAGATTGAGAGATGTCAGCAACATAAAGGAGCCAATTCATTGCTGGCCAACACCAGTGGAACAAGCAATAAGCCTTCAGATCCAGGTATGCATTTAAGGTTGTCGACGATCATGTGATGCAAAAAGTTAGCGTGACCCAAGTACAGTGGAATTATTGAGAACATCCATTTGGGCCGAGTACTAATCTCCGGAGACCTCTTTCACTGCATGCTCAGTTTCTGTGTTGGTTCTGCGTTGAGGTGGACGAGGGAGGTGAATATACAATGCAGATGTATTTGACATCTACATAATGACCAAGGCAGTATGGTCTAAAAATTCTTTTGCCAGCATGTGATGAAATCAAGATGCATGATTTTTACCTACGTGCAATTTCATGTTTTTCCATGTCTTGATTTTCTTTTAAACATTGCACAAGATTTTGTTCTAGATGCTTTCATGGTTTTTGTCAGTTCATCAATTTCATGTCCTTTCTAGGTACCTGGACCCAAATTCAAAGTCAAAGTCAATCAAATCCCAATCAAGCGGCAGTTAATCAGTCTCAAGCACAACATAGAGCACAATGTCCTCCCAATTTATCATCCATGCCCCCTCCCGGCAACTTGAACTGGAATTCCACACCAAGTGCTGGTGGACTGAACTCCAACATGCAGCACATTCCAGTGTTCTCAGACAAGCCACAGATGGGTGCGACGGGAAGAGATATCTCCTCAAGCATGTTTTATAATCCTCAGAGGCAGATTCGTGGACCTGAACAGCAGCTGAAGCAGCAGCAATCTCAAAATCCACAGCAGCATCTTTACAACCAGCAGTTGCAGCGTCAGGCCATGAAGCAAAACTTTCATAATTTGTCGCCTGCCACTCCATCTCAACCTCCTCAGCAATCTGTTCTGCAGACATGCCCTATCACACAGCAAATTGTTATGCAGTCATCTCCTCTGTCTAGCCTTCATCAAAGTCACCTGTCCTATACTCAGCAATCAAAAAAATCCGTGCTACAGCAACATCAAGAGTCAGTTGCCAGGCTCCAACATCAAACACAACATACAAGTGCCTACCCAGTGCCTCCACAAAAGCAGAATATAGGACAACAGGCCACTGTATTGAATATGCCTCAAAATAACTTCATCAATCAGCATAGCAGCCTGATGAATATGCAGCAGCAACTGCAGAATGACATTCCAAACCAGGTGAGGCAGCAACATTCTTTAGTAGTGCAAAAAAACATTATCTCCAATGAAAATAAACTGAAGTTGAGGGCTCGCATTGATGTCTCTGGATTGCAGCAGCCGCAAGTGCAGCAACAATTTGTGCAGACTCAATATGGGTGCTCTAGCCAACAGGGGTGCATGCAAGAGCCTCCAATTATTTACCATCTTGTTCCTACCATTCTGGAATGCAGAGAAGTTTGCAAGCGTCAAGATTATCAATGCAGCACCAGAGTATGACAAATCAACAAAAGCAGTCTTTCCCATCACAAGTGCCCCTTCCAGGAACATCGAGTATGTTATTTACCATTGTGCGAATCATCCTAGCCTTGTTTGTAGTGCACCTGTTGTAAATGAATAACTACATCCCCTATTTTGGATTTCAGATATGAAGAGTTTTGCCTTCAATTTTGCAGAATCTCTCGATTCCATCTCTCAAACAGATAGTGCTTGTGCTGGCAATTGGCAAGAGGAATTCTTTCAAAAGGTAGTTCAATGTGATTTAATCTGTTGAGCATAATTCATTAATTTGACCAATTTGGATGACTGCAGTCATGCCCTTGGGTGTTTACCGTGTTACTAAGTTGCGGATTGTAGGAATTTTCTAGCATGATAAAAGCAGGGGCGGACCATTGTGAATTGCGAAAAAATGAGTAGATGCATGGGCTTGTGAGATGTCACCTTGAAAACCAGGAGGATCAAAAAACTGATGGTTTTTCTGATTATTCAGTGACGTCATAGGATCTGATGGGGTCACACATTGAGAGCTCATTCGAGAGATTGCTGTTTCCAGCATTTTCTCTTGTTTTAATTCCATAGAACACTGTTAAATGTTTCTTCTACTTATTACTGTAAAATGGCCATGTAACTTGTACCACTTGTCAAATCTGAATGGCGAAGTTTCAGTATTTTGGCTTCCCAGGATGGAAAGACTAAAATGAGAAGAAAGCACTCTTGTGGGCGTTTCTTTGAAACTGCCTCAATTATGTTGACTAGCTTCTTCTGGATTGCAGATTAATGACATGAAGAGGCTGTATTTATCTGAATTAGAGGAAATACACAGCAGAGTTTCTATGATACTGCAGCAGGTGTGTGTCCTCAGTACTTAAGTATAGGAACGAACATTGTCATATTGGAGTACTCATTTTAAGAAAACATGCAAGTACAAAGTTAAGCCTGCATAGTTCTTCTCTTTACAATTTGTATTTGTATCTTCCCAGAATGGTGCTATTCCCGAGTCACCCAACTCGGGGCAATATCAAAGGTATAAGAAAATGGTGGCTCAACTCATTTCTTTTCTGCGAATTCCCAAAAGCAAAATCTCACCCAGTATGAAGGATAATTTGAGTTCATATGAGAAGAGCATTGTGAGTATCATCAACGTTAGTAGAACTGGGAGGCTAATTCCGCTGCAGCAACCACAAGTCCCCCCAACCCCACCTCATATGCAGTCCATTCCGCCTGAGCAATCCCCAGCTCAGTTTCCTCCTGTCCTGTCACCTGGAGTAGATATGTCAGAAACCACTGTTAATTTTCAGTACAACCCAAACATGCTTCAGTTTAATTATCTGAATCAACATCAGGAACGACGGATGCTGCAAAATCAGCAACTTAAACAACAATTTCAAGAATGTCTGGTGCAGCCGCAGCTGATGCAGAAACAACAGATTTCACAGCAGCTACCTGCATGCTTGCAGACTCATCAGATGTCACAGCCTCATCAAATGGGTGATCCAAAGACTCAAAGATGAGACTGGGAACAGGTGTCAGACCAGGATCTATCTCTCAGCAACATCGTTTATCTGGATACCGGTCTGCTCATTTAGATCAACAATTGAAATCAGGAACTTCATTGCCTACATCTTCACAGCAGCTTCTCCCAGCGGCTTCCATTCAAATCTCAGAACACCCTTCTGTAGACATTGATAAGCATAAGCTGTTGATGGCTTCCGCAAAACTGGAACCTTTTTACAATGTGCGAACTCACCTTTGATGGTTCCATCCCCTGCTACTCCTTCGGGCTTCTCGCCAATGCCAGCGGACACTGAGAAATCTATTTCAGGTCTCTCGTCACTATCCAATGGTGGAAATATTGGACAGCTGCAAACAGATGATGCACCGGCATCAACGCCACCAGTTTCTATTAGGACTCCAGGAATTTCCGTGTCACCACTGCTTGCTGAATTAAGTAGTCCAGATGGGGATCTGTGGAAATCGGCAAAAACTTCTTCTGGAAAATCAAGTGTTACTGAGAAGCCTGTTGAGCGTCTAATTAGAGCGGTTTGGTCTGGCTGGTTTCTTTCAAATGCTTTTACTACATACTACACTATATCACGATGGAGATTTGCCCCTTGAATAAATTGTACATGTAAGTTTTTTTCTGCTGTCTTTGTTTCAGGTGAACTCAGTTTTCACATCAAGCTTTTCAATCTGCTGTAAGTGACATTATGTCAGTGGCCAGAGGTAGCGATTGTCTAGCTGGGACTGCACAAGGAAGTGGTTCAAGGACAGCGGTTGGTGAGGACCTGGCTGCAACATTGAAGTGCCATTTGCAATCACAAATCTCCAATTTGCAAGATGAAATAAGTGGTACAATGAAATTGAAGCGCCATGTTGTGCAATGCCTATGAACCTGGCGTCATCTCCAGGAAGTATGAATGATAGTTTAGCGCAAAGGACTGGTTCAGAAATTTCCGATATAGAGTCAACAGCATCATCTAGCATCAAAAGGCCGAAATATGAGGTTTTGATATTTCTTTGACATAAGAGCCATAACTTTTTTGTGCATTATAGTCATTTCCCTAGGCTAAGCTTTAGTTTTGGTGCGTACCAAAACCTGTTGGTATTTGGTTTTGCTGTGTGCTGGCTCTCTTTCTTACATTAACTTACCTTTCTTGCGTGCACTTGGTAGAGAATAATTTTTCAGTTGTCCTGGATACTGTTTTCTCAAAATGCTGATCAACACTTCTTATCTCAAGTCAATCCAGTAGTGCTGCTAGGACCAATTTATGTCTCTTCAATATAAAAGATTAGATCCAGTAGACCGTGTGTTTGATACTTGAACTGTTTGGTTTCTAAGTCGAACGTCTTACTCCATTCCTCAGGGTGTTTAGCCTACCCCTTCTTTTGTTTCCCTTTGATTGTTGTCTCCATGTGACATGTCCATGTTTGATAATCTTGACAGTACTGATGTTTGAAAGGGCCCTTATGTACTGGGTTAACTTCATATGTCTTTCCTTCTCAAACTTTTCTTGCCTGCTGCCTTATGCCTCTCAGAGTGCCCTTCCTTTTCCTGTATTTGGTTTGCTGAAATGTAAATGAATACTCGTGATGGACGGAGAATTTTTTTTTTTTTTTGGGATAAAAAGAAAACTTAGCAAGTGTTAAAGCAAACGGGTGCAGTCATCTCCCAGACAACCACACTTCTAAACACAACAGCCACCTGGCCCTTTTCCAGCAAATGGGATTAGCCATTGGATTTTTACGTGATATTTTTTTTCATAACCTAGAAAGAGTTGCTATGTCCATATTGAGCCAGTTGGCTTTTATTACATGATGCTAGTCTATTGAGCAGAATGATACGCATTTTTGCAGGCTAATTATGACCTCTCGGAAGAAATAAAGCAGATTAACCAGCAACTTATACTCACAGTGGTCGATATTAGTGATGAAGAAGTTGATTCTCATGCAGCTTCTTCTTTTACTAAAGTAGGTGAAGGAACTGTAGTTAAGTGCTCTTTCACTGGGGTGGGGATAAGTCCAATTCAAAGTTCACAAACCACCTCCTTGAAAACGGTGAGATGTTTGTATGGGATTTCGCCAAATATACCTGCTTTTCTGAAGTTCATACCAATTTCTCTCTCTGATTGTTGTGCAGTCACTGATTCAGCCTTTGTGGTTGCTTCTGCCTATGAACTACCCAAACTGTTCTCCCATACTTCTGGACAAGCCTACAGTTGATGTCAGGTGAGAGTTTATCTAGCATTCTCATTTGCATCATTTGCATTTGTAGGAATCAACCTTAACGTCCATTTTGGACTAAAAAGGAAAACCTTAAGGTCCAAAAGTCGATTTCCCTTTCTTATCTATGCTCTTGATTTTTTCTTATTTGACTGGTGAGTGATTGCCCCTGGAAAACCTCTGCCTTCTTTGTGTTTGATAGACATCAAATTAAGTGGCAGTGTTTCCACATCCCACCTTTGGTTCTTCCTTTCTTCCCTATCAATGAAACATGGTGACGTCAGCCCAAGAGCCTGGAAGAACCATATGGGATGTGTAAGGATCTGACACGGTGCGGATATGCCGTTGCCATATGGTCTTGGTCAAATTTTGCAAATCTGTAGCGTCTATGAAATTTTGTGGGACTACTTTCAACTGTTCTAAAAGATGAAGCTGGTAGATGAAGATGCGGTTTTGTGTGCGTGCGTGTGTTTTCTAACATTTCTCCTTATGCTTAGTCTGCTTTTTGTTGCCTAATACTAAGCATGGAAATATTTAATTATGAAAGCAAATAGGGGCCTGGAAAATTTAAACTTAGGATCTCTTACTCTGGTACCGTGTGAGATTTCGTAAGATAAAATTAGGTGTGATTAACAATCTCGTTCTTTTGAATTTTCCAAGAACCGTCAGCTCAAGTCTGATATTATACATCTTTGTTGCTGGTTGTTGGTCTTTTTAGTACTTACAATAACCTCTGCTTAATGTCTGAATTTCTTCTCGCGATTTTTCCCTTTTGCAGTAAAGAGGCTGAAGATCTTTCAGCTAGGGCAAAATCGACGCTCCGCCGTGCTCTCAGAATGCTTGCACAACCCATGTCGCTCGGAGGGATAGCGCTGAGCTGGGAAGAGAGCGTTCGAGCTGTCATTTTGGATTTCGCGCGGCAGAGCGGCGGGGGCAGCTTCAGCTCCAAATATGGAGCTTGGGAACCATGCTCCTAATTTTGAGCCTAGTGCTATTCAATTGCGCTGTTATTTCTATTCAGTACGCCAAAATACAGTTTTTTTCTTCAATCAAGGCATCGAGTTACGCAGCTCAGCTTGAGATTTTGATCGTCAGCCGAGCATTTTGAATGTTGCCATTTGCTTTTGAAGAGCACGAGTACTGATATCTATCATCAATAATTCCTCTGTACTTCCTGTGCTGCTTCTGCTCTGGATTTTGCTCTTGAATTATCTTAGCGTGCACATGTATTGTATGCTATGTAGCATCGACGCTCTTCGATGCGCGATTAACACGTGGTCAGCGCTTCAGACACGACGTGGCGAGTTCAGTATTTCGACACGCACGGAGTTAATTTTAAAAATTTTCAATAAATTAGGGACTAGAATATAAAATCATTGTATATTTATTTAAGTCATATACTTAGCTACTCTAAAATTAATATATCCACAAAGTAAAAAATATATATAAATATGAATCCTTAACAGAAGAAGAAGAAGAATTTCACCACTGATATTTTTATATCATGTATATATAAATATATATATATTTAATATATAACATGTCACAATGTATTGAAATTCCTTATTTTTTAAGAATATGTATTTGCGTGTCGTGTTGAGTTGGTGCTACATAGATTCTATGTGGTGAGAAAATTCATTGGAGTGAGACCGATTAATCAAATTAACTCTACATTTGCCCGTGAAGACATAAATAAAGGATTTGTGCAAATTACAAACACCGCGGGTAAAAATAATATATTTTACAGTTATCTTAAAAGACTGAAAAAGTAAATATACGTATGAATATATACATAGCGTGCAAATTTTAAAGGAGAAAAAATCTGGCTGTTTGGATATGGCCGTTCCGAGCGCGAGCTACTGCTTGTGGCGAAGACCGCCTTTAATGTCGCCGCCGCAAACACCGCCACAGCCGACGCCTCCCTCTCCTTCTCGACGACGTAGGCTTTGTGCCTGCACCGCTCAATCGTCTCTATCTCCTGTTCAACAAACCATTTCGCACATCGAGAACTCCGGAATCATCGCTTGCCTTCGCGCCAATAGGTCTCTCTCTCTCTCTCTCTCTCTCTCTCTCTCTCTCTCTCTCTCTCTCTATGATTTTGCTCGATGTGTTTGAATCTTATTGGGAACCGGTGTAATTGATAGTCCAGAGCTGGCATTTGAAGCTGCCTGCGCTGCGCTTGGAGCTGGCATTAGGGTTGTGAGTTCTCTTCCCGTGACCTTTCCTGAGCTTGAATGAAGTTCTTGTTGGAGTCTCTTATATGCTAGCTAGTCTTACTTTTAAGCCTTTTTTGTTGCTGATAGGCTGAGGTTTCCTGCTAAGATTGTGAACTGAATTCTCTAAATTGCATCATGACTCGTGTGAATCACGTGGTGCAGTCGACATCGCTAGCCATTGCTACATTTTATAGACTCATATATACGGATGCATGGGCACAGAGAGAGAGAGAGAGAGAGAGAGAGAGAGAGAGAGAGAGAGGTCAATGATTATCTTAATTGGAGTTATCCTGAAGTGATTACTGATAGTTGGGAGGATCGGGTATGTTTTTTTTCTTGCTTCATTAGCTAGCTTTTGCATAATATTTGCAAAGAATTGCTCATTGTTGAGTGGGGTTGAATCCTTCCAAATTTGAAATTTTGAACTATAAAATTAACAACTCATAAAAAAAATGAAGTGCTCATTGGAGAATAGGGTAGACATCGTCTGCTTGTAGTCACAGCGCATGATTCATGCTCGTGGTTTTTAATGTGCTTTCATTGTATTTTGCAGCTGGAAATAGTCAGGTCCACCCCAGGTGTGTTTGAGGTTGTCTGGATTCTCATTTTCCTGCAATATTTCAGTTTTCCTGGATGACTTACTGGCGAGTTAAAATTTTATTTTGCATTGTGCACAGGTTTTGCGTCAGCTGATCGAAGATCACCCTACAGCAACCCTCGGAGTAACTCGCCCACCTTTTCTAGACCTTGCGTGCATTTGCTTCTGTTCTGTGTGAACATTCAAGCATCACATGTGAAAAGTTCGTTTGGGCATGCAGGCATAGCTTTTGATAAAGAGTAGCTGACATAGCTTTTACAGTAATTGGGCTTCTCTAACTCTTTTGTTTTTCTATTTTTTTTAACAATTCTCTAGTTGACATTTACTGTCGAAATGGACTTTGTAGTTGGTTAGGTTAATCTGTGGGTTTTCTCGAAAACTCTCCTGATTTATAAGTGTTGCTTATACATGGATGCAAAAATTGATGCTTTGTATCAGATACTTTCTTGGGTGTTCTAAATCTGATAATTTTGGTCAGGTTGGGACCATTTTGAATGCTGAGGATGCTCAAAAAGCAATAGTTGCCGGAGCCAAGTTCCTGATGAGTCCTGCAATGGTTAAGGTATCTGCTACCGTACTGGAGGCATATTTTAATATTTTAACCAGTGTGGTGGTATACAAGGTGTTGAAGCCTATTTCAAGTTTCTGCGCCCTCAAAGAAAACTTATATAGTACATCTGCCTTTCAGCATTGCTCCTATGTTCACTCTGATCCTTTTTCTGGTTGCAAGGACATTTTGTCTGACTCACAAGATTGTGGAGTCCCTACACATTCCTGGAGTGATGACCCCCACAGAAGTAGGTCTTTTTTTTTTTTGTCAAATGGAACATTCCTTTTAATGTCATTCAATTGGCGAATGATATGGTGTAAAGCTTGTTTCTGCAACCATCGGTGCCTAATTTCTCTTGTCTGAGTATTATAGCATTTCTGTTGAAGTTGTTGTCCCACATCGTTTCACAATGGGTCATACATGCTTTTTATATTCATGTAGTCGCCCTTCACCTTTAAGCTAATAGGTGAAGGGCGACTACATGAATATAAAAAGCATGTATGACCCATTGTGAAACGATGTGGGACAACAACTTCAACAGAAATGCTATAATACTCAGACAAGAGAAATTAGGCACCGATGGTTGCAGAAACAAGCTTTACACCATATCATTCGCCAATTGAATGACATTAAAAGGAATGTTCCATTTGACAAAAAAAAAAAAGACCTACTTCTGTGGGGGTCATCACTCCAGGAATGTGTAGGACTCCACAATCTTGTGAGTCAGACAAAATGTCCTTGCAACCAGAAAAAGGATCAGAGTGAACATAGGAGCAATGCTGAAAGGCAGATGTACTATATAAGTTTTCTTTGAGGGCGCAGAAACTTGAAATAGGCTTCAACACCTTGTATACCACCACACTGGTTAAAATATTAAAATATGCCTCCAGTACGGTAGCAGATACCTTAACCATTGCAGGACTCATCAGGAACTTGGCTCCGGCAACTATTGCTTTTTGAGCATCCTCAGCATTCAAAATGGTCCCAACCTGACCAAAATTATCAGATTTAGAACACCCAAGAAAGTATCTGATACAAAGCATCAATTTTTGCATCCATGTATAAGCAACACTTATAAATCAGGAGAGTTTTCGAGAAAACCCACAGATTAACCTAACCAACTACAAAGTCCATTTCGACAGTAAATGTCAACTAGAGAATTGTTAAAAAAAATAGAAAAACAAAAGAGTTAGAGAAGCCCAATTACTGTAAAAGCTATGTCAGCTACTCTTTATCAAAAGCTATGCCTGCATGCCCAAACGAACTTTTCACATGTGATGCTTGAATGTTCACACAGAACAGAAGCAAATGCACGCAAGGTCTAGAAAAGGTGGGCGAGTTACTCCGAGGGTTGCTGTAGGGTGATCTTCGATCAGCTGACGCAAAACCTGTGCACAATGCAAAATAAAATTTTAACTCGCCAGTAAGTCATCCAGGAAAACTGAAATATTGCAGGAAAATGAGAATCCAGACAACCTCAAACACACCTGGGGTGGACCTGACTATTTCCAGCTGCAAAATACAATGAAAGCACATTAAAAACCACGAGCATGAATCATGCGCTGTGACTACAAGCAGACGATGTCTACCCTATTCTCCAATGAGCACTTCATTTTTTTTATGAGTTGTTAATTTTATAGTTCAAAATTTCAAATTTGGAAGGATTCAACCCCACTCAACAATGAGCAATTCTTTGCAAATATTATGCAAAAGCTAGCTAATGAAGCAAGAAAAAAACATACCCGATCCTCCCAACTATCAGTAATCACTTCAGGATAACTCCAATTAAGATTAATCATTGACCTCTCTCTCTCTCTCTCTCTCTCTCTCTCTCTCTCTCTCTCTCTCTCTGTGCCCATGCATCCGTATATATGAGTCTATAAAATGTAGCAATGGCTAGCGATGTCGACTGCACCACGTGATTCACACGAGTCATGATGCAATTTAGAGAATTCAGTTCACAATCTTAGCAGGAAACCTCAGCCTATCAGCAACAAAAAAGGCTTAAAAGTAAGACTAGCTAGCATATAAGAGACTCCAACAAGAACTTCATTCAAGCTCAGGAAAGGTCACGGGAAGAGAACTCACAACCCTAATGCCAGCTCCAAGCGCAGCGCAGGCAGCTTCAAATGCCAGCTCTGGACTATCAATTACAACCGGTTTCCCAATAAGATTCAAACACATCGAGCAAAATCATAGAGAGAGAGAGAGAGAGAGAGAGAGAGAGAGAGAGAGAGAGAGAGACCTATTGGCGCGAAGGCAAGCGATGATTCCGGAGTTCTCGATGTGCGAAATGGTTTGTTGAACAGGAGATAGAGACGATTGAGCGGTGCAGGCACAAAGCCTACGTCGTCGAGAAGGAGAGGGAGGCGTCGGCTGTGGCGGTGTTTGCGGCGGCGACATTAAAGGCGGTCTTCGCCACAAGCAGTAGCTCGCGCTCGGAACGGCCATATCCAAACAGCCAGATTTTTTCTCCTTTAAAATTTGCACGCTATGTATATATTCATACGTATATTTACTTTTTCAGTCTTTTAAGATAACTGTAAAATATATTATTTTTTACCCGCGGTGTTTGTAATTTGCACAAATCCTTTATTTATGTCTTCACGGGCAAATGTAGAGTTAATTTGATTAATCGGTCTCACTCCAATGAATTTTCTCACCACATAGAATCTATGTAGCACCAACTCAACACGACACGCAAATACATATTCTTAAAAAATAAGGAATTTCAATACATTGTGACATGTTATATATTAAATATATATATATTTATATATACATGATATAAAAATATCAGTGGTGAAATTCTTCTTCTTCTTCTGTTAAGGATTCATATTTATATATATTTTTTACTTTGTGGATATATTAATTTTAGAGTAGCTAAGTATATGACTTAAATAAATATACAATGATTTTTATATTCTAGTCCCTAATTTATTGAAAATTTTTAAAATTAACTCCGTGCGTGTCGAAATACTGAACTCGCACGTCGTGTCTGAAGCGCTGACCACGTGTTAATCGCGCATCGAAGAGCGTCGATGCTACATAGCATACAATACATGTGCACGCTAAGATAATTCAAGAGCAAAATCCAGAGCAGAAGCAGCACAGGAAGTACAGAGGAATTATTGATGATAGATATCAGTACTCGTGCTCTTCAAAAGCAAATGGCAACATTCAAAATGCTCGGCTGACGATCAAAATCTCAAGCTGAGCTGCGTAACTCGATGCCTTGATTGAAGAAAAAAACTGTATTTTGGCGTACTGAATAGAAATAACAGCGCAATTGAATAGCACTAGGCTCAAAATTAGGAGCATGGTTCCCAAGCTCCATATTTGGAGCTGAAGCTGCCCCCGCCGCTCTGCCGCGCGAAATCCAAAATGACAGCTCGAACGCTCTCTTCCCAGCTCAGCGCTATCCCTCCGAGCGACATGGGTTGTGCAAGCATTCTGAGAGCACGGCGGAGCGTCGATTTTGCCCTAGCTGAAAGATCTTCAGCCTCTTTACTGCAAAAGGGAAAAATCGCGAGAAGAAATTCAGACATTAAGCAGAGGTTATTGTAAGTACTAAAAAGACCAACAACCAGCAACAAAGATGTATAATATCAGACTTGAGCTGACGGTTCTTGGAAAATTCAAAAGAACGAGATTGTTAATCACACCTAATTTTATCTTACGAAATCTCACACGGTACCAGAGTAAGAGATCCTAAGTTTAAATTTTCCAGGCCCCTATTTGCTTTCATAATTAAATATTTCCATGCTTAGTATTAGGCAACAAAAAGCAGACTAAGCATAAGGAGAAATGTTAGAAAACACACGCACGCACACAAAACCGCATCTTCATCTACCAGCTTCATCTTTTAGAACAGTTGAAAGTAGTCCCACAAAATTTCATAGACGCTACAGATTTGCAAAATTTGACCAAGACCATATGGCAACGGCATATCCGCACCGTGTCAGATCCTTACACATCCCATATGGTTCTTCCAGGCTCTTGGGCTGACGTCACCATGTTTCATTGATAGGGAAGAAAGGAAGAACCAAAGGTGGGATGTGGAAACACTGCCACTTAATTTGATGTCTATCAAACACAAAGAAGGCAGAGGTTTTCCAGGGGCAATCACTCACCAGTCAAATAAGAAAAAATCAAGAGCATAGATAAGAAAGGGAATCGACTTTTGGACCTTAAGGTTTTTCCTTTTTAGTCCAAAATGGACGTTAAGGTTGATTCCTACAAATGCAAATGATGCAAATGAGAATGCTAGATAAACTCTCACCTGACATCAACTGTAGGCTTGTCCAGAAGTATGGGAGAACAGTTTGGGTAGTTCATAGGCAGAAGCAACCACAAAGGCTGAATCAGTGACTGCACAACAATCAGAGAGAGAAATTGGTATGAACTTCAGAAAAGCAGGTATATTTGGCGAAATCCCATACAAACATCTCACCGTTTTCAAGGAGGTGGTTTGTGAACTTTGAATTGGACTTATCCCCACCCCAGTGAAAGAGCACTTAACTACAGTTCCTTCACCTACTTTAGTAAAAGAAGAAGCTGCATGAGAATCAACTTCTTCATCACTAATATCGACCACTGTGAGTATAAGTTGCTGGTTAATCTGCTTTATTTCTTCCGAGAGGTCATAATTAGCCTGCAAAAATGCGTATCATTCTGCTCAATAGACTAGCATCATGTAATAAAAGCCAACTGGCTCAATATGGACATAGCAACTCTTTCTAGGTTATGAAAAAAAATATCACGTAAAAATCCAATGGCTAATCCCATTTGCTGGAAAAGGGCCAGGTGGCTGTTGTGTTTAGAAGTGTGGTTGTCTGGGAGATGACTGCACCCGTTTGCTTTAACACTTGCTAAGTTTTCTTTTTATCCCAAAAAAAAAAAAAATTCTCCGTCCATCACGAGTATTCATTTACATTTCAGCAAACCAAATACAGGAAAAGGAAGGGCACTCTGAGAGGCATAAGGCAGCAGGCAAGAAAAGTTTGAGAAGGAAAGACATATGAAGTTAACCCAGTACATAAGGGCCCTTTCAAACATCAGTACTGTCAAGATTATCAAACATGGACATGTCACATGGAGACAACAATCAAAGGGAAACAAAAGAAGGGTAGGCTAAACACCCTGAGGAATGGAGTAAGACGTTCGACTTAGAAACCAAACAGTTCAAGTATCAAACACACGGTCTACTGGATCTAATCTTTTATATTGAAGAGACATAAATTGGTCCTAGCAGCACTACTGGATTGACTTGAGATAAGAAGTGTTGATCAGCATTTTGAGAAAACAGTATCCAGGACAACTGAAAAATTATTCTCTACCAAGTGCACGCAAGAAAGGTAAGTTAATGTAAGAAAGAGAGCCAGCACACAGCAAAACCAAATACCAACAGGTTTTGGTACGCACCAAAACTAAAGCTTAGCCTAGGGAAATGACTATAATGCACAAAAAAGTTATGGCTCTTATGTCAAAGAAATATCAAAACCTCATATTTCGGCCTTTTGATGCTAGATGATGCTGTTGACTCTATATCGGAAATTTCTGAACCAGTCCTTTGCGCTAAACTATCATTCATACTTTCCTGGAGATGACGCCAGGTTCATAGGCATTGCACAACATGGCGCTTCAATTTCATTGTACCACTTATTTCATCTTGCAAATTGGAGATTTGTGATTGCAAATGGCACTTCAATGTTGCAGCCAGGTCCTCACCAACCGCTGTCCTTGAACCACTTCCTTGTGCAGTCCCAGCTAGACAATCGCTACCTCTGGCCACTGACATAATGTCACTTACAGCAGATTGAAAAGCTTGATGTGAAACTGAGTTCACCTGAAACAAAGACAGCAGAAAAAACTTACATGTACAATTTATTCAAGGGGCAAATCTCCATCGTGATATAGTGTAGTATGTAGTAAAAGCATTTGAAAGAAACCAGCCAGACCAACCGCTCTAATTAGACGCTCAACAGGCTTCTCAGTAACACTTGATTTTCCAGAAGAAGTTTTTGCCGATTTCCACAGATCCCCATCTGGACTACTTAATTCAGCAAGCAGTGTGACACGGAAATTCCTGGAGTCCTAATAGAAACTGGTGGCGTTGATGCCGTGCATCATCGTTTTGCAGCTGTCAATATTTCCACCATTGGATAGTGACGAGAGACCTGAAATAGATTTCTCAGTGTCCGCTGGCATTGGCGAGAAGCCCGAAGGAGTAGCAGGGGATGGAACCATCAAAGGTGAGTTCGCACATTG
The DNA here is from genome assembly GCA_019149425.1 of Psidium friedrichsthalianum. NCBI lineage: Eukaryota > Viridiplantae > Streptophyta > Magnoliopsida > Myrtales > Myrtaceae > Psidium > Psidium friedrichsthalianum. The sequence goes on from JAGVVM010007279.1 coordinate 19,678, forward strand.
TAAAAAGGTTCCAGTTTTTGCGGAAGCCATCAACAGCTTATGCTTATCAATGTCTACAGAAGGGTGTTCTGAGATTTGAATGGAAGCCGCTGGAGAAGCTGCTGTGAAGATGTAGGCAATGAAGTTCCTGATTTCAATTGTTGATCTAAATGAGCAGACCGGTATCCAGATAAACGATGTTGCTGAGAGATAGATCCTGGTCTGACACCTGTTCCCAGTCTCATCTTTGAAGTCATTTTGATCACCCATTTGATGAGGCTGTGACATCTGATGAGTCTGCAAGCATGCAGTTAGCTGCTGTGAAATCTGTTGTTTCTGCATCAGCTGCGGCTGCACCAGACATCTTGAAATTGTTGTTTAAGTTGCTGATTTTGCAGCATCCGTCGTTCCTGATGTTGATTCAGATAATTAAACTGAAGCATGTTGGGTGTACTGAAAATTAACAGTGGTTTCTGACATATCTACTCCAGGTGACAGGACAGGAGGAAACTGAGCTTGGGATTGCCAGGCGGAATGGACTGCATATGAGGTGGGGTTGGGGGACTTGTGGTTGCTGCAGCGGAATTAGCCTCCCAGTTTCTACTAACGTTGATGATACTCACAATGCTCTTCTCATATGAACTCAAATTATCCTTCATACTGGGTGAGATTTTGCTTTGGGAAAGTCGCGAGAAAAGAAATGAGTTGAGCCACCTTTTCTTATACCTTTGATATTGCCCCGAGTTGGTGACTCGGAATAGCACCATTCTGGGAAGATACAAATACAAATTTGTAAAGAGAAAACTATGCAGGCTTAACTTTGTACTTGCATGTTTCTTAAAATGAGTACTCCAAATAGGACACTGTTCGGTCTAACTTAAGTACTGAGAGACACACACCTGG
>JAGVVM010007280.1:0-17215 GCA_019149425.1 Psidium friedrichsthalianum
AAACCCACCATTTACAAAAGTGGTCCCCAACCTTGCCTCTGGGATTAGTAAATTCGCTCTGCTCTGCAAACCATTCATAAGACCGTGTGTACGTGCGTGATATAAATATGAGTTGTGCTGAACTTGACATATATTTTATGAATTCTGGACATGCTCGGCTCGGCTCGGGGCGGCTCGAGGAGCCTGCCGAGCCATACCTCTGCCAATGATTTTCAACGAGCGTGAGGGCAAAGAGTGTGTGACCACTTCGATCAATCATGTACAAGAGGGTCCAAATGCATAGTAGCTAAAGAAATGGAGATGGTCCACACGGGTAGTCGCTGAGACTTGCTTTCAAGGCATCATTAACTCCTTGGTCTCTACTTGAATCATGACCAGAACCCCTAGATCAAGTTTCCTAACAAGTCAAGCCACATCCCACATCACTCAACCGACTCCTCCGCTCACTCTCTAAGTCTCTGCCATCCTCACCCTCCTCACCTCCCTCCTCCTCTCATCGCCAACCTCAGCATGGCCACAAAAGCGACCAGCTCGTCTCCACCCTCTTCTTGGTCTCCATCGTCTCGCCATTAGCCGGAAAAGCGAGTGTCCGACGAGCCGTGCCCATATCCGTTGCTGCCGCCCCCCGCCGGCATTGGAACTCCAGTTACTCCTGTGACGACCGCGCCACCTTCTCAAACAGGGTCGTATTCGCCTCCCTTTACTTCCCTCCGCCGGCAGGGTATATCCCGTTCGCTCCTCCAGGCAGCGGTCTCTATGTTTCCACCGCCACCCGACTCCATCTGCCGTAACTTCCGTTCTACTACCGGAAGCCTCCGCATCAGACGGAGTCGTCAGCGTCGCCTCTCGATATCCACCGGTCGTGATTGCGAGACTGCCTTTTTTATTTTTTGTTGTACTTAGTTCTGAGCTAATTTTATAGTGAAGGAATTGTTCTTTCGGTTTTTATTCCCCGAGCTAATTATTGTGAGATGAGAATTTTGGATGTCGTCTATTCCTGATTACAGTGTTGCGAAAATGTCTAGGGGGTCTCCGCCATTATACTGAAGAAAAAGAATCTATCGAGATGTCGATGCGAAAAGGTAGGAGAACGAAGACGATTCTCAGAGAATATAAATTCGGGGACGTAGTAGCTTCACACGGACGACACCGACAGAAGCGGCGAAATCTCAAGCTCCACAGAATTCATTTTCTAGTATTTTTCTGTCCCTCGTTCATCTGATTAAACTTGAGATGCTGACCAAAAGAAGAGAAACTGCAATCGGGTTTCGGGGACAGGATGGATGACACTCTGGTTTTGGTAAGCGGGAGAGAGATCCCATAATTCGAAATGCACTAAATCCGCTCTTGATACCATCGAAAACAAATCAATTATTAAAAGAAAAAATGTAAACTTGCGCCGGACTCCGATTTCACGATCGTTAATCATGGACTTTTCTTGCGCTGCGAGTCTGCGTTCACCGCGCTGGCGAAGCAACGAGTAGAGAAGGGCTTTTAACTTTTTTCTCAACACTATGCGCTATCAGTTCACAAAGAAAACCGTGTACTGGCTTGAAGGAGATAAAGGAATCGATCACCATCACCCCCAGCTCGAATGCTTTAAGGCTATTCCAAAGGTTTCTGATACTTGCATGCTTCGAACGGAGGTGTTTGTTCAACAGAGCTCGAGGCATCGTTGCCACTGGGGGGTGTAGATCATAAGCATTGTTAACAGACTTGTCACGCACGAGCAGCAGTTTGTAGGATTGGCTACCTGAGTACCAACTGCATAACCGTCTATTAGCGTGCATGTAATTGAGGAGATAATCTTCGAATATATCGAGATCTAAATATGACAGACTATAGTTAAGGATCTATATCGACGATTTCGCTTTTAACAGTGGATGGGATTCACAACGAGAAGAGAGCAAGTTCTTATTATGCGGGTCGATGGCAGTGACCACAGGTGCTGCGTCGCTACTCTTAGATGTGGCCCAATTCAGAAAAAAGCCCATCGAAGTTGATCCCTTAATGGTCTCATGACCAGCCCTTCTTCCAAATAAAGGCTAGGTAGCAGAAGTGCCCGATAGTCAGCCCAGCCGGGCCTCAACCTCCTGCCAAAAGATCTAATTAATTCGTGTGAAGATCCTAGACCCATTGATGGACAGACAACAGCTTTTAGTATTCAATTCTTGCCTCCTTACTAAGTAGCACATCATCGGAGCCCGGTGTATCACAATGTTAGGATCGGACCTGGGGATCAACTTCAGCTGCGGCAACGAGTCCGCCCCATCAAGATGGACTCGGCCTGTCCCGTGCCCCTGGACTTCGGGGGAGGGGCGTCGGCCCACTTGAAAAGGTTTGAAGATGCGATCGTGAATCGAACCCAATCGAAACATCCAGCCGAATGGTCGACCGCAACAAAGGGTGGCCAGGCCCCAGTTCCATTATGAGGCCTACTCGGATTCTAGGGTTAAATTATAAAACATGTGTTGCCATCATCTTCATGTTTTACATCCTATGTTTGAAAAGCCGTTGCTAACGAAAACGGCTGAGTGCAGCGAAGAACTAAGCATGCTCATTTTTCTTCGGTTCCTAGGTACTGCGATTGGCTTCGAACACACTACAACCGCCATTGGAGCTTTATGCTCTGTTTAGGGAAGAGAGAGACTTTGGGGAATGGAGATTTGAATTTTTTTGAATTTTTGTAAGGACAGAGATGAGGAAAATATATATATAGAGTGCTTTCTTTTACGACTTTCTTCAACTTTCTTTCGGTTTGAATGAATATAGTGGAAAATGGCAACACGGCACGATTCGTATATCGTTTCTATTGTATGCGATGAAGCTTAAGGCTATTGGCTGCATAGGGCTAAGGCTTCTAAGCCAGCCCTCGTTCCCCCCAACCAGCCTACAATACTCGTCCAACAGGTATACCGATGTATCGGCGTCCATATCAACAATATCCGGGCCAAATTAGTTGAAACGACGACTGAATTGGCTCCAAAATCAAAAGGTTTAGGATTAAATTGTGCAGAATGCAATAGTTTAAGGATTTTTCCACACTTTCTCGGAAGGGAGAGGAGGGGAAAAAGAAAATGATAAAAAAAGTTGTCTTTTTGTTATTCATTTCAAAATGAGAAGGGCAAACTTTTGCTGAAGTAAATGTGCCGCTTCAGCAATCGCGGTTGATTTTTTGCTGAGTAAAGCGAGCCACCTCATCAAGTAACCTTGAAGTTGGCAATTGTTTCCAACAGGTGTTTCCCATTGAGCTGCTTTTTCAAAGTCCATGCTCTCAATTTAGCAATTAATAAAATGCGTTTTTGATGCTTCATTGGGAAACAAACAAAAATTCAAGTATTTGCGTTGTCATTATAATTTTTTTTTTTTTTTTGACTTACCCTAACATACGTCGATCCAAACTATCCAATCAAATTCCATAGATACTAGGATTTTAGAACATCGGCCGTGTACTTATCCCATTAGCGGGGATAGAAAGCTACGTTTATCGCGATATCAATAAATTGAGTCCGTAAGTGCGTGAGATGAACTCCATCCTCTTGCGTCTCTTTTCATGCACGTACCGGTTCTCCTTTTTCCTCGGTTAGGCGACACGATAGCAATGGTCTTGCAATAATTGGAGTCGCCCCATTAGACAATGAGAGAATAAGGGATCGAATAAGTAAACCAAAGTGCGAAATCACTTTCTTTTTCAGCCATGTTCGACGTTAGAAAACCTTTCGCACGAGGGAAGAGGAGAGCAGCGTAATCTCCCGGGGCCAAGGTCGAGGTAGTGGTAGGAGGCCAAGAGAAGATGAACCCGAAAATGGCAAAAGAGGAGGAGATGAACATGTGGGTTTTGCTCAGAAGGGATTGATGGGGAAGGGTGGGGACTGGGAGGGAGGGCGAGTGGGTTATTAGTCATGTTGGGGGGGTGGGTGGGTGCTCGATCCAAAAGATTAGAAAAAAAAAAAAAGAGCAAAGGCAAAGCCCTCTCCCCTCTCTTTTATCTTTTTCTCGTTTGTTTGAGCACTTGTCTTCTTCCAACTCTCGACCTCCCTAAGGCTAAGAGAACCCTTCCACGCCGGTCTCCCTCATCCCGTGGTCCATCTTCTCCCTCTCCTGTCCGTGGTTCACCCTACACTGAACATGACACCTCTCTTTCTTTCTTTCTCTCTCTCTCTCTTTCTCTCTCGATCGAGATCGAGATCGATGTATTGATGTGTGGTTTTTTGTTGGCTTGTATTTATACCCGTCTGAGCTGCGGCTTAAACACACCTTGGTCCCTTAGATTGACTTGCGGAATGTGGATGAATTGGACGTTCTTGGAAAACGAAGGCTCAACACATTTTACCCGTAAGTTTTCGAACCTAGCCAGGCCTTTTGAAGAATTACTGAAGCCCTGATCCGTCGCACCAGCTGGGGGACACGTCCCCTCCTCCGATCGAATGGTTACATGCGTTCGAGAAAGAGCTCTCGATGGCGGACTTGGGAAATTTATTTAAGTCGTTATAGGAGATGAGAAAATTCATGTTTAAATGGAATTTACCATTGTTTGAGTTTTTAGAACAGTTAGCAATGATTTCATAATGTTTCAATGACTGAATGATTCTCATTTTTTATTTATGAAATCCACACATTCTATTCATTTTTCCCACCCAAACTAAGTATTACTGGGTACTGAAAGAATGAGATGATAGCAAAGTGATGATGTGGTAGCTTCAGTATTTCCAATGAATTAGTTCTTCCCCATATTTTACGCTTTTTTTCTTCACTAGAATTTACAATTTATCTTACCTTATTATTTCCAAATGACGAGCGTCGTGATTTGACTTACTTTATATGGTCGCAGAGCACGTGTGGATTACAATTCATTGGCGTGAACATGTGCCCTAAGACTAAGAGTGCGCGACATTTTTCCAAACCAAATCAAAGCTCCATTTGCAAATCTGAATGACACTTTACCAAATTTATCGAATCAGAAGCATAGTTCGTCCGAACAACACTTGGTCTCGATTTTATGGGTCGAAATTTCTATCCGGAATTCGAAAATGTAACGTTATGGAACTTTCGAGGGGTTAAATTTTTCGTGTTCGTCGCAACGGTTCATCGATTCATCGGGATCCCGCCCGACTAAATGCCAATTTATAATTATTGAACTAAGCTTGAAGGACAAGTCTACAATGCTCCAAGAATCCCCAATAGATATCAACATAAAGATAGTTCCCATTCTCGTGTGTCGAGTCTTGCTTCCATTATTGGTAACCAATGCGAAGATGGGGTTTCCTATTTGGAGTCGCCTTGTGAGATCGATGTTGTTGATGACGAGCGACCAAAGCGGAAGCGGGAAGCATTCAGGCCCCCCACGAATGCTGGAGAATGAAGCCAGGCACACGAGGACACCACCATACACAGCGACTTCTGTTGCACTTCTCTCCAAATGTCTCATGGATTTTTTGCACTTCTAAATATCAACCTGTTCACATCTTGACACGTCCATCCATCCAGCCATACCCTGTTCTTTTGCTGTCCGTCACGACTCGCATCAAACGTCCAAGCCAAGCCAAGCCAAACAGATACAGATCCGAACCAACTTAAGCGTGCTGCCGCTTGGACACCAATGTGATTGTAGCTAACGATAGTGCGCTTCGGCTAGTGATGTTTCGTAGATTCTTCTCAATTATCGTTAGGTAATCGGTCGATCGATCGATCAGTACGTACACATACCGCCAACCCCTGAAAAAAGGTAAGAAAAAGTTTCTCGGGCAATTTTGATACTCAAAACACCTTTATATGGATTTCAGCATCGGGAAAGAGCAAAAGGTGCATGAAGCTTCCCCTAAGTTCATTATCTTTGGGTCGTACCATAAATTATTCGAATTGGCATTATGCTCTCAGAGCGCACCAAGCAAAGCAACGCATGCACGGTACAAAATGGACCCTTCTCTTTGTGTGTGTGTGTGAGATGTGGTCCACTCAACATTGAACCATATTATGAAGTAGACCTATCAAAATGATTGTATACCCATTCCCCAACTTATAAATGATGATCTGAATTGTTATGTTAATTAGTTATATTCAATAAATGGATCACATATGGATCAATATAAATGTTAAATGGATTATAAATGGGTTTACAACTTACCTAGAGCCAACGCTCTATGCTTCATTCTTTTTGTCCTTACTCGATCTTGCGCTCACTCACTTTGTACTTTTACCTCAGTTTGGATGTGAATTTTCCTAGGGAAAAGTATTAAAAACGTCATAGACCTATTACATTGATATCAATCCAGTCCTAAACTTTTCAATTAGACCAATTTAGTCCTAAACATTTTTACTTTGGTATCAATTCAGTCAATTCGGCCAATTTTGATTGAAAATCGCTGACGTGGACGCTGGAGTTCCCACGTGCTGCGACTGACACTGACGTAAAATTTTTTTTCATAATTGTTAAATATTTTTTCTTTTTTCATTCTTTTTTATTTCTATCACTTTGGCTAGTGAGGGTCGCCGGCAATCCTTGTTGGCCATTGGCGAGAGCTGGTTGGCCCTCGCCAGCCACTGCGAGGGTCGCGGCGCTCACTAAATTTGGGCGAGGGCAGCATCGCCTGTGGCCGCGAAAGCCCAAGACGAATGCCTTCGCAACCTCAAGTGCGACCAACGAGGCCACGGTGGCCTTGGACGATGCCATTGTGGCTTTGAAGGACCTTGCCCCGATCTAGCAAGGCTCGCAACCCTCGTAGAGGTCGATGAAGGTTGGTTGACCCTAGCCTAGTAGCCAGTAAATAAAAATGAATAAAAAAATAAAAAAATAAAAAATTTATTTTCAATACAGAAATATCAAAAAAATATCCACGTTAGTGCTAGCCGCACTCATATCAATAATTTTTAGCCAAAATTGACCGATTGGACTGAATTTACAACAATGCAAAAAATTTTAGGCCTAAATTAGTCCAATTGAAAGGTTTGAGACTGAATTGGCACCAATGCAATAGGTTTAAGACTTTTTGGTACTTTTCTCGTTTTCCTAAAATGGTTAAATATGAAAGTGTTTTTGGCAATATGGGTCGGATCGAGTGTTGCTTAGGTACGGGTCACTAGATTTGTATTGCATGAAAATGAGTTAAAACGGATTAAAGAGTCTATTCAGGCAGGACAATTTTTGATCCGACCCATTTATTTAACGGGTCTACTACGAAGTCCCAACACATGCCTTAGTCTTTCAACAAAGAAGTTATCCTCAAGAGTGAAAGAATGAGCGGTTCACGCTTGTTCTCACATATCCCATCGTGCATTTATGATGCAATAGCAATGGCCCTAAGATTTCGCATGGGGCCAACACTGAGGGGGCGAAATGTACGAAGCCATCGATATATATCCATGAATTACAGAAAGAAGAAGAATAAGAACAAGGTCACCAGAAGTTCTGTACGCTAGGTAAAGAAGCATTCAGAGCAGCAGCAGGAGGACCCCATTTTGAAGTCAAAATGTCAAGTTTTGGGGCCAACTCTTTTGTGGCCGAAACCTAACCTAAGGAAAAAATGGGTTGGGCATGCACATCACGATGAGAAAGGAAAAAGGAAAAGCTTGAGTGAGAAAACTACAAAAGTCCACAGAGATGGTGCTGTCAAAAGAAGTCTAATCTGTGAAGAGGGAGAAGACCCTACCTTAGTTGGATCCTATCCGTTCCCTACCTTCCTTTTTCTCTGCAATAATACTCGCACACACTTGCATTTGCATGCACGTTCGGCTTCGGTCGCTGTTTGAGGAGCCCTAGCAACCCCGATCTTCATCCCCCCACATGACCTCGTTATGGGCATCCATACGAGCACGGGCCCCGGACAGCGCCTTTTGGCCAGCTCGCCCCCACCGGCTTTGACAATTTTTAGCCCCCTTTCTCTTTGCATAATTTGATCAGGAAATACGCATAGGTTTCTCTCATTCTAGAGATGACTCTGCGTTCCATACTAAGACGAGTGAGGGATGATCTCGTGACAACGCCCAAGGGTTTTGCCGATGTCCGTCACAAACGTATACGTATTCTCGCGAAAGTGAATTTGCATCGTAAAAGATCTGGAGAAGTGCGATTTGAGCCGGTCCCAGATGCACATGTGAACAGCTAGGGTTGTAAATTAAATTTTGGGTCTTTAGCGCTCAACCCGTACCCATTGTCAGTCCCTTAGCAGTGCAAATCATTCATACGATTTGCCGTGCCAAACTTGTAGAGTTTGTGCCCACACACTGTTCGTTGAATCATTTTTGGATTCACGCTGTCGCCGTTTATAAATAATGGAGGGTCAGCATGAATTGCTTTTGTTTTGACACATTCGGATATCTTACTTGCCGTACTTTTAAGCCATGAACTCAAATTCCCGCGCGTCCCATAAAAAAAATGGGGAACATATGGGAATTGTAAGTGCGTTTTCTCATTACTAGCAGATCTAAACCTCCGGTAAAGAACTTCGTCTCTGTGAGGTTATAACATCTTCTTTGGCCAATTAATTAACGTTCTAGCTTAAGGCATTGTTTATTTAACCTCGGTTCGATGTTCTTGAAGTTGGTGACTACGCTCTATCGAGGGCTCGACGTCAAATCGAGATGGTCCAGACCCAGATGGATGGCATGGAAAAGCGAGCCTCAACACACGTGGGGTTTTGGAGCGACCCTCCTACACGCCCATGTGAGTCCGTACTGGCTCCGATGACTCTGTCTCCAAATTGCACCACCCCCCCAAATCGCTTTCTCTCGAGGGCATGTTGGTCTTACGAGACGACGACGCACGCCTTCCAGAAACTGAACCATAGAAAACGCCACGACCCCCCCTCCACCACCGTCGTCGTCGTCGTCGTCATCCGGTGCAATCATCGGGAGGAGTGATTAGTCAAAAGGAATTTCAGGATGATCTCGAGTGGTTAATCCACCGACTAATCTTGATGGGATTGCGGACCAAATCTTGTAGTTCTAATTCGCTTCGGTTTCCAAGTCGGGATGTAGTGCGTGTGTTCCCTTCCGGTGCTACACCCAACCATACTGTGGTCTTGGGGCTGTCGACTTCCCGAATTCACGTTGGACTCGGCAGAACCTAGGTTCGTGGAATGTTGTCCGCTCGAGGGGGAGGGAGGTTTTGAGAAACCCTTGGAGGTATAGTGTTAATCCAGCGCTTAATTTATTTGGTTCTGTTGCATATTTCAAACACTAACATTGGGTCCGCCACCTAAAGGGACTTGGTTAAGGAAAAAATCATGTGCGCGTCTTTAGTAGAACTTACAAAATTGGGGGCCAACGGCGGCGACATCCATCCCCCCGCTCCTCCCCGTGAGTAGAGAGCTACATATTCGACCGGATTTCCACCTCGAAGCTCATAAATTTGCGAGTTTTACCTATCACTCTAATGAGTAACTCCGTTGTGAAAAAGCTTTTCTATGTCGCACAATCAATACCGGAAAGAGCGATAAATTTTGGTACCTTCGATCGATGAAATCTCGCTTGCTAAATCCTTTTTCCTTTTTCCTTTTTCAACAATAAACACACCCAATTACCGCTTAGTTTCTTTTGAACAACACACCTCTCGACAGCCTTTGTTGGCGCTTGGAAATTATCGTACGACCTTCTACGTCGTATTTAATTACAAAGAAAAGATATTCAACGATAGGGGGCTACTATGCGACCTACTTTTGTCCTTCCAAAACCACCAAACTGAGGGACTTCCTTGCAAACTATTTGTTTAGCGATTTGGCAAAATGTACTTCTGAAATGAAGAGTCCGTTAGAATCTTTTTTTCCCGAGATTACTTGAAAGAATCTAAACATCTATGGAAACTTACATATTCTCAAGCGGAATTGGAATATTTTGTTACTTTTGCTCGTGTTGTTTCAAGTCCCACCCGAGTACAGAGATGAATTCTTGAAAATGATGCACAAGTATGACACTTTAAGAATGATCGTGATAAAATACATAAATATTAAATCACACATTCATCTAATAACTTAAAATTTCATACTAGTTGGCGGTTGTTCCACAAAATCTAGCTAGCGAGGGCGAAAGTCAGTGAGGCCAACCCTGGCCATGTCGACAAGCTGACCATCGCCTAGGGCGATGAGGGCCACCCTCACTCAAGCAAGGCAAACCCTCATCAGCCATGGTTGTGCTGGCCACCAAAGGAAAGTGGAGGAAAAAAAGAGAGAGAAAACAAATAAAAATTCAAAAATTATTGAAATATTAATAAAAAAAATATCTACATCAACAATGATTATGCCATGTAGGTCGGCTAGCATTCACGTCAACAATATCTTACCAAAATTAGTCGAAAGAATTGAATTGGCTCTAGGTCAAAAAATTTAGAATTAAATTGATAAAATTAAAATGTTTAGGATACAATAGGTTCTCAGAGAGAGGGAGTGTGTGTGTTCGTGATGTTCGAAGGCTGAGGTTGTTAGTGATGTTGCCACGGGAGGGGAGGGGACGGGAGGGGAGCATTTAGCCTATCTCTTAAATAAAAGAAGCATATTGCCACGTGTCAATTTTTACTAGATGACCTATTTAGAATTGGGTAGGCTCAAACCTAACTTACTTGCTTGTTGACTTTTATCTGTCTTAATCAATTGGCTAATTTAGTCATAAACCTTTTGACAATTTATTAATTTAGCCTTTTCGATCAATTTTAATAGAAAATCGCGAACATGAATGCTGATCATCATATGTGAAATGGCCAGCGCAGAAGAGGATAATTACTTACAATTTTTCTAAAAAAATTTGCTACATTTTTTTTCTTTTCTTTTCTTTTTTGTCATTAATGCTGCGAGGGCTGCCTTGCTAGTGACCGGCAGGGCTGCGATGGCCTTGGACCAAATCAAGGCATGGTTAATAATTTTTGTTGATAATTTTCCTGCCGAAACTTTTCCAATTTTTTATGCATTTAGTGTAAACATAGACACTATGGATCGTGCGGACAAAGTGACCATGACCCGCCTCTAACTGTGCACTGTTACCAAAAAAAAAAAAAAACCATTTACATCAAAAGTCAGGGCCTGCTCGAGCAGCAAAATTGAGATCTTAGCTTGAACTGGCCTTGGGACTTCTCATCCGAATGCTTCAGGATCTCTTCTACATCTTTATCCGAGTCGATCAACATGCCCAGAAAATTAAAATTCAAAAATAATATTAAAGGGAAAAATTAAAATTCAAAAAATAAAAGGAAAAATTAAAATTCAAAAATAATATTAAAATATTCAGTCGCCAGCCGGTCAAATTCCCCCGGATGAACTGGATTGACACAGTTACAAAAGATTTAAATCTGAATCGGGGGAAAAAAAAAGTTTTATGACCGAATCGGTACAATCGTAATAGGTTTAGGGCTTTTTCATAATTTTCTCGCAAGAAGCGTGGAAGTCCCATTGGAGCACCAAAATTTAACCTAATTGAGTTGAAATCCGCGGGGATCAAGTCAAAGCCCCGAGCGCGCCCATTCGATTGACGGGCTCCTAACCCCCCACGAACATATTAAAAAGTAGCTTTCGTTCGCCAGCCTCGTGCATGTCACAAAAGACCCCCCAAGAAAAAATCGACGGGTTACAGCAAATCCTCGTCCAATGAGGCTGCATGCTTTTCAGTGCGTACGCTGTCCAGCACCGTTGCCGATTGACGGGCTCCTAACCCCGACCGGCCATATTAACTTAAAAATGATTTCATTAGCAACAGCGACAATTCCCTCTACTAAACTAGAAGTCTCACAAAAAGGCAAAATGCCGAGTATAAAGCGCCTTTGACTTCTACCTTTTCGGCTCTTTATCGCCTCGCCACCATATCATCTCGCAGAAAAAGAAAGGAAAAGGAAAGGAAAAGAAAGGAAAAGGAAAGGAGGGAGCGGGACGGGACGGGCTCCATGCAAATAATTTAAAAAAAAAAAAAGTCTTAAAAGACCAACCGAGTGGCAAAGAAAAATCATACGTGCCTTTCAACAAAAGCCGGAACATGATGTCGGGTCTTTTATTATTGATTTCGGCCTCCATTATTGAAATCCAATTCGGTGAAAGCAAAGCTAAAAGAAGAAGGAAGAAGCAAGCAAGAAGGAAGAAGGCAAAAAAAAAAAAAAAAAGAAGACTCACTTGTTCATCGAAATTGCACCACATGAATTCGTGCATCGAGGGAAGCAAACGTCATCTCATCATTAACAAAAGCTTAACTCGAATGGCTTACTTTTCACAACCCGACACCCCCCCCGCTCCTTCATATTCCATACGATGTCCTTAAGGGAAAGGCCAAAAATAAAGTAAGAGGCCAGAAACACGACAAAAGCGCAAATAATTGCCTGATCTACGGACAGCCAAACAGCACCGCTAAATACCAAAAACAACTCTCATCCTCTTCGATTAAACAAACAATCGGTTCGTGGTTTTGCCGCTCAGAGGGGGGAAGATGAATCCCCTAACCCTAGCTTTTGCCCACGCAGCACACGACCGGAGAGAAAGAACTTGCAAGAAGGAAGGGAAAAAAAAAAATAAAAAGACGACATTTATATGATTGGATCGACCAGCCTATCGTGCTCTCCTTCTTTCCCTCTTCCATGTCTCCTTCAAGCAGGACGAGCTCTTGGAGGCGTTCTCTTCAAAAAAGGTCTTCGAGAACTAGGTAAAAGACTCGTTTGGCTTTTTGGGTAGGGTGGGTAGGAGGGGAAGGGAGGGGGGGGGCATCAATCCTGGTATTAGGGTCAAAGCTAATATTCTTTGCTCCAGACATCTTGGGATCTTTTCCTTCATCCTCCTCTGGAAAATTCCGTAAGTAATTTAGTTTTTTGTTGCCCTTCCTCCTTTTGCTCCCCAACCTAAAGTCAGTCGAGTTTCTGCTTCCTCCGATCGATCCGAGCCCCGTCGAGGAAGTTCACAGCCCGAGAAGGATGTAATACACTAAGGTAATCGGCAGCGCTATCAACATCCCGAAAATCACCCTGAAAATGCAGAGAAGGGAACGATTAGCCAAGTCACATAAAATTTGCTGGATAGAACTTTTGTAGCGCCATCAACGTGCTAATAAGGAGTGACTTTTACCCCGTGCTAAGAATGGCCGGATGGACATTGTACTCTTTGGCGAACACGAACGGCACGATGCCCTGCGGAAGTGCAGCCTGTCGCACCAAAACAAACGGAACTCAACAAAACCAACATACAAAATTTGCTGTTGACGATGCGAATTAGATAAGAAATCAGAAGCGGCACCTGGACAATGGCGATGTGAAGGAGCCTCCCGTGCAAGCCTATGGCAATCGAAGCGGCGGCCATCACGGCCGGGCCGGTGAGGAACCTCACCGCCATGGCGAAAGTGGCCACCGAGTTCCCGCATGCGATGATCTTCGGTTGCAAAGCCATGAACAGCCCTACCAAACGTACAACCCCCTCAATCAACACCTCCTCATGCTAAGTCAAAGAATGATTACTTCCTAGGGACATGATGTGTTGACAGGAGATATTATATGAGCACGGATGAATCTTCAAACACAAGACTTGAATGGAGCATTATGGTTGGAGACAGGGGCAGGCATCCGATGGGATCGAGGGTGCCACCAGCTCAGGACCGCAAGCGACATCTGCGACCTGGCCCCCCCACCCCCGAATTCACGGTCCAAAAACCATCAATACAGATTGATGATGATAGGCCTCGTGGGAGTGCGTGACCACCAGAGCACAATGCAGCGGCGTAGCACGTGATCCGGCCCTCCCGCGACAGGGTCGCCGTCAAACATTTATAGCCAGTTAGCCCTCAAACATCCCCTCCCAAAATTTCATTTCAAAAAAACGGCACCACACACACACACACACACACACACCCACGTGACCCACCCAAAAAAAAAAAAAAAAAAAAACAGAAAAAGCAAAGAACAAACAAACAGGCAAACATGGACCGTCGGGTAAAAAGCCGATGAATTTAGGTACGCAGCGCAAAGAAATTTCCTTAACCGTCATCGTTCGTGTCGATGACTCTTGTTTCAGAAGACACGATTCAAGTGTTCCTTTTTGGAGTAAACCCCGGGCATGGGGTTGGATTTGGCCCTTTCGAGACGCACATCAGCGCATGGCGCGGCGTGCTGGGTCTGGGCAGATTTTATGTTAAAGCCTGAATTGAAACAGCGATGGAGAAAGGCCTGAGGAAGAAAGTAAATGACCACCACCCCCGCCCACACCCCCACAACTCACCTAAGCTGAACATAGCCATTCCCAGCCCGGCACGGGCCAGAATCTCGATCGACTCGTTTATTATCACCGGCATTGTCACGTCCACCTGCAATCCAAACCGATCAGATCATCATCAAACATCATCCAAGCGAGAATGGTGACTTCGAATTCCGGGAATTTCTCAGAATCCTTCTCGCGAGGGGGCTCACCGGAAGGCGACGAGAGACCAGGAGAGGCCGATGAGGCTGGAGTAGGTGTTCGGGTTGCGGATGAGCTTGCGCCACACCATGATGAGGATCAGGCGGGTCATGACGCTCGCCGGGGGCATGTGCTTCCCGCCCTGGCGGCCGCCGCCGCCGCCTCCGCCTAGCTCGGCAGCCCCCGCGGCCTTCGGGTGCAGCTCCGCCGTGGAGCTGGACCCTAGCTTGGTCAGCCCGGTGGGGCCCTCCTTGTGCTCTCTCTCCTCGTCTCCACCTCCGTCTTTCCCAACGAAGCTGAAGTCATCCCCACCCAAGCCCTCAGCTTCCGCAACCGCTTTACATCATCACAAAACATTTTGAAGTTCAAAATTTAGTAATGTAAGCCAAACGAATTAAACAATTCTTCGAACATAAATTGTCTTGCTCCGGCTAGAAGAAAAAGGAGTACCTTTGGTTTCGCCATTGGGTGGGTGGTCAGCGACAATCATCCGGATCTCCTTGGCGCCCTGATCGGACCGTCCAGATTGCTCGGGCGCTCCGAATTCGTTCCCCCCGAACACGTGGAGCCCGCCGCCTTCGGACACCGGCGACGCGCTGGAGCTCCACACGAACATGTGGAGTTCCTTGGCGTCGTGGTTGGCTTTTCTTCCTGCTTTGGCTGCTGTTGCTGCGCGTTCTTACTGTTTTTGGTGAAAGCGGATGCGATTTCTGGATTCGGAGCCGGATATGCGGTTGGAACTGTCTGTGCCGGGTAGAACCCAAATCTCGGAGACGGGACAGACTGTGCCATTGCCGCAGAGTTCTCCTCGAAATTCGATGGCCTCGGGGTCGGGCCTCGCGACGACTGGACCGAGTACATATCCGCCGAGCCGAAGTTGGACCGCCTCGGGGCGAATCCCATCATGGAGTAGAAGTCCGACTGGTTGAAGTTGGACCCCCTCGGCGTCGGGTTCCGGGAGGAGCTCAGGCTGTAAATCTCGGCGCCGGTGAGGTTGGACGGCCTCGGGGTCAGCCCGGAGAAGGAGCCGGGGCCGAGGGACCGCCTGGACGCGTTGGACTTCCTCAAGGTGACGTGGAGCTTGCCGTCGTCGCCGATCTCGGCGTCAGTCTCGAGGAAGTCCCGGCCGTCGAGGGAGACGACGTCGGACTCCACCTTGAAGGAGACGATGGAGGCGGCGGTCTCGGGGAACTGCTCCGTGATGAGGATCTTGGCGCCGCGGTACTCGAAGAGGAAGAGGAGGAGGGTGTACCAGATGATGCACTGGAGGACGACGACCTGGACCATGAGGCCGCCGGCGTCGTCGCGCTTACTGGCGCCGGGGCCGTACATGGCCTCGAGGAGAGGGATGCCCATGACGAGGGTGTTGGGGAGGGTGGAGAGGGAGAAGATGGTGATCATCCACTCGAGGGAGCCGTTGCGGGTGAAGTTGGCCCAGAGGGCGAGGACGGCGAGCATGATGAGCTTCTGGAGGGTGTCGGCGGCGATGAAGCGGAGGTTCATGGCGTAGATGTCGTTCTTGGCGATGAAGTGGAAGGAGAGGAGGGGGACGGCGAAGATGGCGACGAAGCGGTTGATGCCGGAGCACTGGTCGGGGGAGAAGATCTTCCACCAGCGGACGGAGCCGTAGGCGAGGATCATGGCGACGTAGAGGGGGACCACCGCGGAGAGGACGGTGTAGAAGTCGTGCGCGGTGATCATGGTTGAGCGCCGGGGAGGGCAAAATGGGGAAAGTCGGGGCAATAACCGTTGGGTAACTAACTTGGAAAGGATATGGATGGTACTGGACTGGCCTGGTCTCCTTTCTCTCCAGTAGCAGAATCCTGAGTGAGTGAGTGAGTGAGTTGAGTGATGGTGTTTGTTTTCTGCAACAATTTCTGATTTTGCTGATGAGAGAGAGAGAGAGAGAGAGAGAGAGTCTTAGGTGAATTTTTGCATAGCGTGGAGTGTGTGCGTGTGTATATATACATGTACATGTAAAGGCAGGGTTGGGCTGAAGTCACGAGTCAGTGGCCCTGGGTGATTTGAACTGGATTGGGGGACCAACGCTTGCAGCAGTGTGCAACTTTGAACTGGCCAGTGGTTGGGTTAAGAGAGAGAAGGAGAGAGGGAGATTTAACCAGCTTCTCTGGTTGTGTTAACTAGACGTGCGGTTAGGGGTTGCACGTGGCGCTTGTCATGTGACATGGGGCTCTTTTCATCTCTCCCTGTTTCCACTTTGGGTCTCTGCGGGGATTCTCATCTCTTTTCCGAGTTAAAACAAATTTCGTTTCACCTACATTTCACTTTGGAACCTACACCCTCAAACTTGGAATCGGAATCGACACCATTCTGATTCACCCGATTTTCGATTCTACCCCCTCAAATTACGCCCATCCCTATTTAAAGCCACCTACAACGGAACGTTTTACTTTATGAATTTGTTAAGTCGAGTTGGGTTTTATGATTAAGTAAGTAGCTTTGCTTGACCCGCTCAAACTCGCTCTTTAAGCCCATTTGGTCCGGGCAAGACCGCGGGCTCATGATGGACCTCCAATCACAAACATCAATTTCTTCAATGAAGGAGCCTTAGAATCTCCGCAACAATTAACCGTGACGGCTGCATTGCTCGTTGCTGTCTAATCAAATCGCTGACTTGAGCATCCACATATTCACGCGATCGAGAACCGCCCGGGCTAAATGATGGCCTCAATCACACACAACATCGATTCTTCAATGAAAGGGGCACTAAATCTCCACAACACATTAACGTTAACGGCTGCATTTAGCGCCGTGCCATCTGCCGTCCTAATAAACTCCTATTCTGAGGATCCAATATTCGTTGAGAAAGTCTCCACGTATATTCCTTGTGTCACGACAAACCATGTCATAGC
>JAGVVM010007281.1:0-18080 GCA_019149425.1 Psidium friedrichsthalianum
GTTAAACCGGGACACGTTCGAATAATTGAGGGATTATAGGTGCCCTTCTCCCCCCCTTGTTGGTTGCCTGAGATATCCCACTAGGAATTCCAAAAAATTATAAATCGTATAGGATTTTACTCGAAGAAGGGGAGTGGGAGGGAGAGCAAAGAAGAAAAAAGGAAAATGACCAAATAGGAGACAGGAATATTGGGAAAACGGAACGGGAAGCGATATTTAACCATGATTTACCGGGAATTGAGGTGTGGTCGGCCAGTTCCAAATCTGATTTACTGACAGTTGTTAATGGCTACGATAGACTTAGTACCATGTCACCCATGGTAATCTCAAGCAAACGACTCTGCAGTCGTAAGCTTACGGTCGACCCTCAGTTTCAAAATTATTCCATGCCGCGATTTGGTATGGGCTTATGAGGGCCCGAGCTAAAGCCCAAATGCCAAAATTGGCTTTAAGTAAGTTTTCCCTTAGCTCCCTCAGAGATCCGGACAATCTCAGGAGGATCGCGACACTTGATCTTTAGGAGATTCACTTTTTGGATTTCCGCCATTTCAGTTATGAAGTTGAAATTTACCTGCGGAGAGACTTGTTCTCTCACAATTATGTCAACAAGAAGAACAACATCCACAGAGGTAGCCAACATATCCTATGAGCATAGGAGCACGCTGACAATATAGGACCTGTGTCCCTCTGGCCTTGTAGGCCACCTGGGTATTTTAATATGGAGGCAAAAGAAGCAAATCAGACCTGTACTGCAGGCCTGCAAAAGAACTCACAACAAGGACTGGCGAAATGCGCAGTCATGTGGATGGCCATTGTCAAGAAGGGGAAGCTCGATGTTGTTTGCTCAGGAAGAAGGATCATGCACAACGCAGGTCATCGTCAGCACCGCAAGCCGTGGCGCAGAAAGGACGGTGTCTACATGGGACTTCGAAAGGTTAGTATATTGTTTGTCTTGTTGTGTTTATTTGATTAAATGCTTCAAGTGTGTCGCACTTGCGTCGGGCATGGTTTATTGTGGTTGTGCTCTGTGTTAGTCAACGTGCATATGGACTCTTTAGCAAGTTTCCTTCATGTATTTTGTGGTCATATTTAAATTGGTGGTGTGTTTTTGGTTTTAATCTCTGCAATGCTAATAAGTATTAACAGAAAAAATCTTGTTTTAATCATGCGTTTTGCTCAACATGTAAACAGAAATTTTTAATAGATGTAAATAAAGTTAAATGGAACACTCAGACTAGTTTTTTTTTTTTATCAAGATGCACCAGTTGGTGTCAAGAGCATTTTTTTGTTTTCTTTTCGCTCGATTGTACTTGCGCTGGGGCTTGCCGATTTAATTTGACTAACTTACTTTAATTGTTGGTTCCCAAACCGTGTAATATATCTGACATGAGTGTTAGTTTGCCCAATTGTGCTGTTTACTATTTTTGTTTTGAATCTCACTTTTCACAATTAGATATATAGCATTCTACTTTCTCAGGTCCTAAAATTTGGTTTACTCTCTTTTATATTATTTTTGTTGGTGATGTGGTGCTGGGACTTGTTATTTGGGTTCCTCTGAACCTCCCATAGCCAGCAATAGTAAATATGACCACCTTATCCCTATACCAGATGTTAAAATGTTTTAACATCCCTATCAAGGTTGGGATACTGTCTTGGTCTCTGGGATGGGCTTGTATTTGTTTAGCTCTCCCATGTCAAAGATGACACTGTCTGCACACATTTCGACTGGTCAATCCTATTTTAATGACTTCATTCCTGATCTTTTTTCAAAATGACGAATTTTGCCCCTCATGGGTAAATTGTCTAAAAAAATTGAAAAAATTCTCAAAAATTGTGAAAAAAAAATAGGAAATGACCAAATTCAACTGGTTTGACCTACTTTCACTTCCCGAGAATCTGAAAAATGACCATTTTGCCATTCTGATTAGTTTGACACCAAATCTTACTTTTTCAAATGATTTTTTTCATGAAATAAAATGGTACTGAAAGAGCATCAGTTTTAATTAACTAGTGTAACCAAAGTCCCCGAACTCATAATCTCTGGTTCATAGAAGTAATTTAGTTTCTCTTGCTAATTTAACTTAGATTTCTAATTGACCTACTAAAAAATGATTAGTGGCGACTTCAAATTCTAAAATCATTTAAACAAAAAACCAAAATCGCGATTCGGTAGGACTTGGGAGGGTCCGTATTATGTTAGTCAATCTAATTAAACCTAATAATCCGTTCGCCTGATCAAAAATAATTTTTTCGGGTTGCGACAAGGAGAACTAAATTACTTCTACGAACCAAAGAGTATGAGTTCGAGAACTTGGTTACACTAGTTAATTAAAACTAATGCCCTTTCGGTACTTAATTCCATGGATATCATAATTTTGGCAATTCAGGCTTGGTTTACTCTTAAGGCCTTAGTGAGGTGTTCTCTTTTTGTATTTTCACTTTTTAGATGGAATTCATGGATGATAATGGGTATATGGGTAAGCAAAACGTGAATAGACAATATAGACAAGTGAACATATACATGCGAATATGGACATGCAATCACAACATGCAAGCATGGATATACAAATATGACATGCAAACGTGAACGTACGTTACATACGAACGTGGACATGCAAATAAGGCATATGAACATGGATATACAAATACAGCACGTGAACGCAAACATGCGGATGCGACATACGAATGCGATGCGATATACGAACGCGAACATGCAGACGCGACATACGTACATGACATACATATGTAGGTATACAAATACAGACATGCAGATACGAAGACATACGAATAAGATTCTACGGATACGAAGACGTACGAATATAACATGCGGATTTGAAGACATACGAATATGACATGCGATACGAAAACACACAAATACGATATGCAAACACGACATACGTATGTGGACATGCTAGCGCGACACACATACATAGACATGCATATGTAATATGTGTACGCAAATCATGCATACGTGGACATGTGTACATGACATGCGAACGCGACATACGTACATGACACGCGAATAAATCATCAAAAATAGGATTGGCCAGTCGAAATGGCTCGTCTCCTAGTTTTTGAGATTTTTTCTGAATTTTTTGAATTTTTTAATACAATTTGCCTATAAGGGGCAAATCATCATTTTTGAAAAGATCAGGAAGGAAATCATCAAAATAGGATTAGCCAGTCGAAATGGCCCGTTTTCCTAGTTTTTGGGATTTTTCTGAATTTTTTGAAAAATTTCAAGATAATTTGCCATATAGGGCAAAATCGTCATTTTTGAAAAGATCAGAAAGGGAAATCATCAAAAATAAGATTCGCTAGTTGAAATGGCCGTTTCCTAGTTTTTAAGATTTTTCTTTTGAATTTTTTTTGCATGAATATGCATGAATTAATGACAATACGAATACATATGCGGCATGGCAAAGTATGCATGAGCTATACTATATGAAATGCATATGAATGACATTTTTTTAGTATTTTCAAATTAAATAAGACTGACAATGCAAAATATTCTGAATATAAATGCAATATTAGAATATGCGATATAAACAGCAGTCTATGAAGATAAGCATTAAAAATTCTTTGAAGCCGAAAGAGGGAGTGAGTTAATGACTTCTGTGCAATGTTACGACCTCCAGCAGGTGGCTCGATCTACTCATTCTAGGGTTTGATAATATGAAAATTAAACTTTAGAAAATAGAGTATATGAAGCAGTAAATAAAAAACCTCCAGCAGGTGGCTCGGCCTACCAATTCGAAAATTCAATGGTGCAGAAACTAAACTGCAGAATGTAGAGTACAAAAAATAGTAAATAAAAACTTCCAGCATGGAGCTTAACCTACTCATTCTGGGGTTTGATGGTGCAGAAATTAAACTGCGAAAAATAAAATACAGAAAGCAGTAAATAAAAAAACCTCCAGCAGGTGCCTCGGCCTATCGATTCTGGGATTCGATGGTGCAGAAATTAAACTGTTGAAAGTAGAGTACAGAAAGTAGTAAATAAAGAACCTCCAATGAGTGGCTCGGCCTACCTATTCTGGGGTTTGATGGTACAGAAATTAAATTGCTGAAAGTAGAGTACATAAAGCAGTAAATAAAGAACTTCCAGCATGTGGCTTAACCTACTCATTTTGGGGTTTGATGGTGTAGAAATAAATTGCGAAAAATAAAATACAGAAAGCAGTAAATAAAAAAAAACCTCAAGCAGGTGGCTCGGCTTATCGATTCTAGAATTCGATGGTGCAGAAATTAAACTGCAGAAAGTAGAATACAGAAAGCAGTAAATAAAGAATCTCCAACGGGTGGCTCAGCCCACCCATTTGGGGTTTGATGGTGCAGAAATTAAACTGCAGAAAGTAAAGTATGGAAAGTAGTAAATAAGAGAACCTCCAACGGGTGGCTCGGCCCACCCATTCTGGAGTTTGATCATGCAGAAATTAAACTGCAGAAAGTAAAGTACAAGAGATCTTTACACCACCAAGTAGGGGGCAGAGCCTACCGCGATCTAAGGTGCGGATCTTTTAAGCGATAAATGCAGAAAATTACAATAAATAAAGATATGTGGATACGAAGACATACGAATACGACATGTGGATATGGAAGACATACGAATATGACATAACATAATTGAAATTTAAATCAATATATTTAGGTAACGAAATTCTCGAAGATTTTAATAGTTATGATCATTACCTGATTTGACAGACTTGATTGTCGAATTCGGACCTCGCGTCACCTTGTGGATCAAAATTGCAGCTTGAACGACGGGGATGAACTCGTGACTTGTGTTGATCGATAGGGGAATTGGTGATGGTAATGCCTAGTTTTAAACTCCCGCTATCTTCAAGATTCTCTTTTGGAAAAGAATTATCTCTTTCTTTTTTTATTTCTTTTTTCTCTCTAATTTTTCTTCAATCTCTCAAAACTCTTTCAAACATCCAAAGCTTTCTCTCCCTAAAAATCCCCTCCTCCAAGCTCCATTCTTCCTCCTTTTATAACCTATTCATCTATCTCCCATTCTAATTTCTCCGCTAACTCTTTCTTCATCTCAATCTTCCCTTATTTATTCCCATCTTATTTTCTCCATCTTCCCTTCTCCATCTCCTTTTCTCCATCTTCCCTTCTCTATTCTAATTTCTCCACTAACTCTTCTTTTATTTATTTACAAAATAATCCCTCAAGTATTAGGTATTTGCACTCTAGTCCTTGAGATTTATTACAAAATTCAACTAAGGCCATTTTACAAAATTGAGTCATTCTGGGTACATTGGGCCAAGATGAAAATATAGATTATTAGAGGACAATGTCACAACTCCTAAAAGTGAAAAAATAAAAATAAAATAACTCGAATTGGATTTTTTTTAGGGTCGATTCGAGATTATGCTCGTGAAGGAACACATGACCCCGAATTGTATTTGTTGAATTTGCAATAGCCAACATGAAAAGGGATTTAAAAGAAAAATATTGATTATTTTTGTGGCCTCAAATGTTATTTTTCCCAAATTTTCAAGTATTTTTGTATTTTTCGAAAAATATTAAAAAATATGAAAAATATGAAAAATCACTTTTTGTTCAAAATTGGTTTCTTAGACTTGGCCAAGGCTTCCAAAGTTGATTTTTCAATTTTCTCATTTTTTTCTTGATTTTCTATGAATTTTTGAAAATAAAAAAATGCTGAAAAATACTAAAAATATGAAAAATCACTTTTTGTTCAAAGATGGTTCACTAGGCTTGGCCAAAGCTTCCAAAGTTGATTTTTTAATTTTTATTAATTTTTAAAGAGAAAATGTGATTAAAAATCAGGTGTCAACACCACAAAGGCAGAGCTCAAGACCCCGTTGCTCGTGCTTGGATCCTCCTCGCCTTAGCCTGGGTCCATTGAGGCAGGTCCGTGATGCTGGGGTCCATTAAGGTCAAGCATGGGACCCTAGTGCTCATGCTTGGGTCCTCGAGGCCCTTGCTTGGATCCATAACACCCAATGCCTAGATCTCCTACGCCCAAATCCTAATTAATTGAGGCAAGGCCGAGAATCGAATGTTAATGCTTGGTCCAATGAAGAAAAGTCAAAAGGAAAGGGGGGAAAAGACAAGATGGACGGGTGAAAGTGATGGGGGGTTAGATTGTGCAGCATGGGAAATATTCACACGGCAAAAACAGGAGAGAGAGAGAGAGAGAGAGAGAGAGAGAGAGAGAGAGAGAGAGAGTTGTTTCACACCAGGGGGGGGGGGGGGGGGGGGGGGGTGACCGGCAGGAAAGAGGGCAAGGAGGGGGGAATAAAAAGACAAAATCAATTTTAAATTTCTTGTCTTTTAGCTCATAAAACAAAAAGCATAAGGGTAATTACGTATTTTTAGGATAGGGTGAACATTTGGCACAACAAATGAGAACATTTTTAGAATTTACATGATGAGTACTTAGACACGATTAGGTTCGGCACGAACGGACAATTTTACGGCATGAATAAACGGATTAAATCTTTTGACTGGTGTTCCAACTAATTCGATATTTGCATCCAAAATTTATCCTTTTTCCATGATACTCCAAATTTCATTATTTTCGGATCTCAAAATTTCAGGACGTCACAATTAGAGTGTCACTTACAACATAGATTCCGTAAATTTGGAGGAGCCATGTCTAACGTTATTTCTACCTTTGAATTATGCTACTTCCAAAAACATTATAGGATCAATGCTAATTGTTCTTTAAAAAGATGCATTAGTCAGGGCAAACAAATTACACTTCCCCAATTAAGATATGCTAATGTACAATAAATCCACATTGACAATAGAATCGAGTAGATTAAGATCCGTACAACTTCTGAAAAAGTACAAGAGAAGCTAAGAGAAAAGAGAGGAAACAAATTCAGAACATGTGAGAGGAGCAAAGCATAGCTATCTGCAGATGGATGGTCCTCATAGCTTCCAGTATATGCCCAGTTTGTGCAGGACGCCGGAGACGACTCCCCAGAAAACTATCTCCGCGAATATCACGTACAAGAGTGTCCCTAGCCGCTCAGAGTGCCAAACGTTAATGAATATGTGCTTTTGGATCCAATTCACCTGCTCAAGTAGCAGAAAGGTTTCTCAGCTTGCATGATCCAGCACAGTTTTCTGGATTCAAACTAGGGCCGGAAAGTTTTATCCCACGAGAAGTGAATGCTGCATGAATAGGGCTTTCTGTGCTACTTACCAGATTGTTGTGTGGATCTTTGTAGTACCATCCATTTATGAATGCGGCGAAGATGCCCTGTGCAGCCATCACGAACACAAGCATCGCGTTCATTCCAATCCACT
The DNA here is from genome assembly GCA_019149425.1 of Psidium friedrichsthalianum. Lineage (NCBI taxonomy): Eukaryota > Viridiplantae > Streptophyta > Magnoliopsida > Myrtales > Myrtaceae > Psidium > Psidium friedrichsthalianum. Next base: position 7,294 of record JAGVVM010007281.1, read on the forward strand.
CCAAGAATAAGAAGGGCGTTCTCAATCCCCAAACATCGATCTGTAAGATCATTCATGAAATTTCAAGTAGGAGGGAAAACAGTTTGTCAATTTGCATCGGCTGTTTTTTTGATCTTGCGAAAACTAAGTACCTAAAGTTGCAAAAATGTACCACTATGTAGAAGGCAGAAAATACAATTCCGGCCGCACCGGCTGTGAAGCAAACATAGCTGAAGCTATATAGCTGCTTGTTAATAGGAATGGCTGCAAATAAGGGTCGGTTCTTTTAATCATCCACTATAAGAAAAAAAAAAAGAGAAAGACTTCCATATCATGCGATCTATAACACGAGAGCCGGAATCAATGGCAGCATTCAAGAGTCGAAGGAGATCACCATCTGTGAAATGTAGGACAATGGCAACGATAAGTAAGCAAAGCCCCATTGAGACCCATTGCTTGAGTCTCTCAGAGTGACCCTGCAAGACCAATTACTATCTTTACGAGCCTTCAACTTCGATCAGAAAGGCAAATTTGTCCAGGCGCAAGTCGTGGTTTTACCTTGAAGTGAATCAGGACATGCCCGTAGTGGATGCCGATGGTGCCAGATAGAATGGCGGAAATTGTACTGAGAAAGGCCCAAAAAACGACAACCATGAAGTTAGTCTGTCCAAACAAGATGTATAGACAAGAACCCGGCTGGGATAAACTTGTCAAAACCTCAATAAGCCTTCCGGCTCAAATGGAGCAAGGCACCATGTAGGAGCATCCTCGCGAAAAGGGCCAGCATTCGGGGAACTAAGAGTGCAAGCCTACAAACAAGATCAATTGGTAACAAACTTCTGATCAGAACAAGTCAGACTAGAAAATTTTCTCTGTATGATTAAAAGCTAACCTTTAACCGTTGCCAGACCGGCATTGAATAGAGATGGTTGATGCCCCAAACCTGTCGGTCGACGTAGCCGACCGCGTTGCATGCCGGACCTAGGTGTCCTCTCATTCCACATTTGACCTGGGACAAGTCGAGCAAAGGAAATCAAAATATTTCAATTGAAGTCATTTCTCTGACTAGTAGCCCCTCCGAGATGTTATGACATTTAACACATACTGCATGTACATCCTGGTCGTCGGCAACGAAACTCCAATCAGGAACGTATAAAGCATACGTCGCCACCATGTAAATTACAAAAGCGATGAACCCCCCCATCCTAATCATGCATAGATAGATCATTAGTCAAGGTGTAAGTTGACACTGTAATCTAAGCACAAAATTGAACTCACCATTGCCAACGATATGCTGTGAAAATGGATAGATGTCCAGGCTCAAGTATTGTTGGTCTGCGCTTTGTGGTGAGGGTCTCTATTAGAGCTACGACGAAGTAAACAAGCGCTATACGCTGTAAAAATGCAAGAGATACGTAGTCGTTAGTATGGTAGCCGGCCCGAATGTGACCTGACACAACAGTTTGTGGAAGAACTTCTAAGTACTAAGACTCCCTTTGTTTTACGGAGAAACTTTTTCGAGAAGACATTTCCCTAATTTCTGGCATTTGGAGGGTGGAAAATATGTGGTCAAGGAAAATATTTTTCGGTCAATGGAAAATTTCCTTCTAAAAGTGATGAAAATGATTTCACTTCTTGAGAAGTGAAAATCATTTTTCTCATCTCTTTCACACTTTCTTTATTTATAATTATTTTTTTTACCTTTTTTCATTATTTATTTATTTTGCAAAAATTTGAAAATCTTTTATGTTAGATTTTAGATTTTCTTTTTTTTATTTGTTGATTTTTTTTATTTTTTTCATTTTTTTCTTTTCTTCTTTGACCTCCTTCCTCCAAACCGTTGCTCCTTTTTCCTCCGACTGTCACTCCGTCCTCCTTCCTTTGATTGCCTTGGGATGGCCATGACTCGGCTTGGCGATCTCAGGCTAGCTCGAGGCTAGCAAGCCACGAGCTTGCCAAATCCAGGTGACCTTGAGCTCAGGCATGGCTGATGAGCTTCGGGCTTGCTAGATTGGCGAGCTTCAAGCTCGGTCGAGGCTAGCGAGGCTCAAATCACCAGTCCTTCTTCCCTTGACCGCCGCTCCGTCCTTCTTCCTCCGGCCGCCTTGCGATGGCCATGACTAGGCCCGGTGATCTTGAGCTTGCCCAAAATCGAGGAGCCACGAGCTCGCCAGATCTAGACGAGCTTGCTAGATCTAGGCGAGCTCGCCAACCCAACTAGCTTGGGGCTCACTAGATTGGCCAACTTTGAGCATGGCCGAAGCCAATGAGGCAGGAGTTCACCTAGATCTGGCGAGCCCCCAGCTCACCTGGATCTAGCGAGCCTAAGATCGTCGGGCCGAGTCATGGCCATGGCAAGGCGGTCAGAGGAAGGAGGATGGAGCGCTGGCCAAAGGAAGAAGGAGCAGCATTTTAAAGGAAGGAGGAAGAAGGAAGAAAAAGGAGAAAAGAAAAGAGAAGAAAATAAAAAATTAAATATTTGAATTAAAAAAATAAAAAACAAGAATGATTAAAAGTAGTTCATGGAGGAATCTTATTTTCCATATCAAACGACAAAAAATATTTTCCGATTCTTTTTCATAGTTTAACCAAACATTAGAAAACATTATCGTTTTCTTCGAAAATAATTTTTTGAAAAATATTTTTTGAAAGTGTCACATTTTTCGCGAAACAAATGGAGTCTAATTATTGAAATCGAAACATAACCTGGAGGATGCCACACCAACGGATGTGCTTCATGTCTACTCCATAGGACAGGTCAGTAGGTGCATGGGAATATCCTCCTGCAGAGCTCGTTTAGTCGAAGATTACACAGAATATTTTTGCATCATCTTTTGTTAATTAATCAATTAAGATAGAATTTTGTTGCCAAATGTTAGATTCATCCAACAAGCTAACACCTATGGCATTCTATAGATTCATTGTCAACGGTTTCAAAAGTTTAAACCGTTAGATAAAATGTGGTTTAATATATAATTAATTACTCTAACACCAAAAAAAATTAATTTATCTTCAGCGAGAGAACATTGTATAATCGACTGAGAAAGCATGAAACGCTCCTTCGAATCCTTAGCCGGCAGAACCACACTTTATAAAACATCGGTACGATGCTGCAGGGTCCAAAAAAAAACAGCTTGCTACTCTCAGGGCGGCCAAAAAGGAACGACAAAGTCAAGAGGAGTATTGATGTTACCTTGCAACAGAATGCCCCAGAAAAGAAGCTTCAATGTCCTTATGACGATCTTTTTTATTGCATCCTTGATTCTGGGAATTTTCTGCAATATCAAGAAATTGTGCTGATAGACCATATGCTCAAATGTTCCTGTTTCCACAGAGGGCGAACCAAAAAATATGTGTACTTTGCAGTTTAGGACATTGAACAAACATAAGCTCTCAACTCCAAATTATCCGCCCAAACCTTGAAATTTCGGAAAATTTCTCCAGTATGTCCCGTTAGATGAAATGTAAAAGCTCTCAAACTCTACTGATGTCCATACGGTGCTGCCATTAATTCAAAGTTGGAAGGTGCGACTACGTCGTCACTAGCCAGAATGAAGAACAAAACTTCTAGTCGAGCGGATTTTCTAGCTACAACCAGACAAGTGACGGCGCTAATTTCACTAACGAAACGACCAGTGACGGGAACGTGAATTCTAGTACCTTGAGAGCGAGGGCAATTGCCACCCCGACAATGAAGAGAAAGAAAGGCATGACAAAATCAGCCAACGTGCAACCGTTCCAAGGCGAGTGGTCGATGCGTGCATACGCTCCCCCGGCATCATCCACAAGTATCATCAACTGTGCTTAAGGTCAAAACTATAATCAGGAAAGAATTAACAGGTGCCTCCTAAGAACACGTATTGGCAGATAATATCATAGGCCATACATGGGTTTTAAAAGTTAAAATTTACCACTATGGTGAGGCCTCTAAACGCATCTAGAGTTGCGACCCTCTTGCTCTTCTGCTTAACCTGCGGCTGCTCCTCTGCTTTCTCAGCCACGGGCTGGTCAGGCGTGTCGTTGACGTGATCTCCGCCATCATTCCTGTCTAATTTCTTGCGCAAGTCACCTTGGCAACCTTCCTTGATAAGCTGCTTCTGGGAGTCACCGGCTAGTCCTTCTTCTACTCTCTTCGCTTCATCCATAGATTGTGTATGCCAATTCTCTTTTCACTATAAGTCAAGCTAACTAAATTGATGGGAAGGGTATATATTAGAGTTGAGCTTGAGCTGTAGTTTGGAATGATAGTAATAGAGCCATAAGAAACATCGAGACAACGTTAGGATCAAACGGCCGGCCCATGAATTAGGCGCCTTGACTAAAAAAAAAATAAGGGGAGGGACATGGAATTTGAAAGAGACAAAAGAGACAAACAACTAAGGCGACAAGGACTCGTGGACAAATCAGAAGACAAGTCAAGAAAAGAAGATGAAAAACAATTCTTGATCCCTAAAGATGGGAATCGAGTATTTCGATAAGATTGGCATAGTTCTCTCGTCACCCGGGGATGTGGTTGGTGTAGTGTTCAAGGATTTGTGCGTGCAAGAATTTGGCTAAGCGAAACATTTACGATATAATGATTGAATTTACGAACGGGGATTATGGTTGATCCTTGTTTATGGGAAATTGTCGTTTGGGAAAAAAGATTGACATCACGTGGTCGAGTCCAATGCCAACACGATATCGTCCGCCCATTATGTCATGTTTAATTTGAGGTTGCACAAGGGTTATCTATCAGCACATATACCTAGACCGTGGCAATGTGACATGTCCAATGATTTCCGATGCTGATTTTTTTAAAAAGAAAAAAAGAAAAAAAGAAAATCAGATTTCGCTTCGCCTGCATTGACCAACAAGGCCCCATAGCTAGCATGTGAGCATACTAAATTTGATTTTTTTTTTGGTTAAGGTTACTAAATTTGATTGTTGTCTTCGTGTTGTATAAAGAGAATCCTTCCTAGCAATCTATTCGTTTCTTTTGAAGTAATATACAGTGACAGCTTCCAAGGCTCTCATTTCGTTCCATCTTGTCTTTTCCTCCTCCCTCTCTTGATGATGTTTCTTTTCACGCTTTTGATGCAAGAAAATGCGAATTGCTAAGACCCAAAATACATTGCGCAGTATGCTTTGATAGATTGGATTTTTAATATGGAAGCAGACCCACATATGATCTTTCATGCTTTCATTTAATATATGGGATAATGACGTAACCCTTGAACTTTGATTTAATGTACAATGTGATTCCAGAACTTTTAATTTATTCAATATGGTCTCTAAACTTTATTCAATATATAATGCGATCCCTGGACTTTTGGTACATGTTCAATATAGTCCCTAAACCATATGAAAATATTCAGTGTCATCTTCCCATTAATTCAAGTTCAGGAACGACATTAAACATTTTCATATTGTCTAGGGATTAAATTGAACATGTACCAAAAGTTCATAGATCACATTGAACAAAATAAAAGTTTAGGAACGATATTGCATATTGGGTTAAAGTTCAGGAACCACATTAAACAAATTAAAAGTTTATGGACCACATTAAACATCGAGTCAAAGTTCAAAAATCATTTGGGTTAGTTTTCCTTTAATATATCTATGAGGTTTGTCTAGTCTCTCTGTATACGCTTAAGGCTTTTATAATCACATCGGCATCATATCGTGTGAAGGTAGGTGGGAAAATATAGAATGCACTATGCGCCATAGCCTACTAGTTTTAAGCTTTTGGCATCGGATTTTCTTATGAGATCATTTCTCCACAAAGTTTATTGATTCACAAGGACAGGTAGGGCTTTCTCATGAACAAGATAACTGGTATTCTGGCATTGATGAAGTCACATGTTTTTCCTGAAGAGCACAATAATTCGAGTAGCGAAATAGAGTAACTTTGGCATATATCTTCAGGATAATAAGAGCGTTACTTAATTTTCATTTGGTATCTCTAAGTTTTTCGGAGCCGGCAACGGGTTCTGAATAATGTTGTTGTCTCAATTTGCAAATTCATTTAGAGCAAGTACAACATAACATCGTTAGTGTAAAAACAAATATTATACATCATTGATTTCAAAGAGTAGGCAGTTAAAATTCTCAAATTAAGGGTGGATAGTACTACTTGTGTAAAATTTGAGTTAACTTAACATGCAAAATGATGTATTTTCCAAATATCTATTCGTCGTTCGTTTAATCATTTACTTATGCATTTTCATTTCAATTTTACGAGAAGAACTTAACTTCGCTTTTTTGTACTTTTTAAGGGACTTCTCATCAATAAGAATAGTCAAAAGAAACTCAAATTGACATCCTTTTTGTTCTTTACAGTTAAGGGTGTATATATATATATATATATTCAGTTAAGCTTTCTCATTGCTTAACTGTACTGTGATGAGAGGACATACAATTTTATAATCATACAGAAGCAGCAGTTTTTTCAATGTACCAACTGTTTTGGTGTTATGTTTAATTTATGTTACAGATTATTGAGGTCCTCTAAACAATTTGTCGCAATTTGCATTTTCCGATATTAGAAATCCGTTCCAACTTCTAGCGTTTATCGTTCTCAATGCTCACCCGATCTGTCCCGACGTCCAAGCATCTCGTTCGATGTGCAAGTTACTCCTGCATTCTTGCCCAGCCGTGGAACGTCGGCGACGTGGGTCCTTTATTCCCATACGGTACTCTTAATATCTCGATGAATGTCGAATTATTAATGGGAATGTTGTCAACGACTAAAAATGAGGGTTTAAATAATTTCTGCCATGTTAAACGGAACAAATATTATATAAACGAATTGCTTACATGTAAATCTCTTTAAACTGTGTTAAACATAATCGAACTCTTTTACCGAATTTTGACTAATGCCCAAAAGTGCACAAAGGTCACCCGATCCACACAATAATTGAATAAAGGCTTTTATATAGCAGGTGGCTAGTGTGGCTTTAAATACTAATATGAGTGGACAACATCGTAATTAAACGTCATTCTTACCAAGTATGATATGATATGATACGGTTGTACGAAAAAGCAATGAAAATAAAATTTTCTCTCTTGTGCACACATACACATGGGCCAAGTACACCCTGGCCACGTAGTATCTTTCGATTGAATTTTCTAACTCATATGACAATTTTCAAATGGCCAATAATATGCATACATAATCCAAAACAATCGCACCAATAAAATTCGATATTCTTATAGAGCAGACTCCAACTTCGGCATCATCTAATCATTGGAGTCCAACGTCACAAAGACAGTCGATTTGATGATACCCGATCTCGGCCATGCAAATGGTAGAGGCAACAAATTGCGTCTAGAATGTTACAACTGCTATTGATGTGGTATTATTATTATTATTATTATTGTTGTTGTTGTTGTTGTTGTTGTTGCTGCTGCTGTTGCTGTTGTTGTTTTCCAAATGTTTCTTTTCATTTTCTCTATCAAAATTTAATTTTCCTTCTATTGGCACCCAAAATTCAACATATCCATTGACCGAGCCAAAGGGGACACAAGGAGACCAATGATTGGTCAAGCAGTCCCATGCCCTCACAATTACTGGGAGTTGATAAAGGGACACATCAACCGCGCAATATCAAAAGTGGCTGAGGTTGGCTCCGTCATTTTTGTTTTTTTGGGACGGTGAGATTAATTCAATTTATTTCATGAAAAATATAATATTTTCGAAAATTATTTTTTGAAAAATTATTTTTCAGAAAAATGACAATATTTTTCAATATTTTGCTAAAATATGAAAAAAGACCGAAAATATTTTCCGTCATTTGATATGAAAAATTAGGTTAGATTTTTCTTCATGCATTCCTCTCAATGATTTTTTTATTTTTTTATTTTCATTTTTGGGTTTTTTAAAAAATAATTTTTTTAAGTTATTTATATTTATATTTATTTTTTATTTTTTCTCTTTCCTTTTTTTATTTTTTTTCCATTGGTTTCGACCAATGGCCGACCACGGTGACAGGCCACAGGCGAGCTCAGCTGAGGCTAGCAAGGATTGAGCTCACTGGCCTGCATCATGGCCAATCGCCAGCTGCCAACCGTGATTGCAGTCGACAGTCAGAAGAGGAAGAAGGTGAAAAGTAAAAAATAAAAATAGAAAATAAAAAGAAAATAAAAATGAATGTAAAGGAATTGAGAGAGAGCAAAGACAAGGGTTCTTAAAAATAAAGAAAACATTTTCCCCATTTATGAAGGAATTTTTCCATGAGTGGAAAATATTTTCTTATACTAACTTATTTTTTTGCAAACTAAATGCTAGAAAATTCTAAAAAAAATTGTGAAAGTTATTTTCGTGAAACAAACGAAACCTAAGGAAGAGCAACTAGGTTGGTTTAATTAAGAAGTCGGCCCAAACTAGTCTTACCCGATCAATTCATACACAAGATAGTTTGGTTCCCAGTTCCAAAAGTCGAAAATTGGCGGTTATGGATTGAGTTCCTAATTGAGCAGCCTTAAGGTTCTTCTCGGAATTGGCCACCCGGATAGAGCTTACAACCGAAAAAGTTTCAAATGAGGACGCAGATTATTGTGGGAATAAAGGGTCCTACAACTTTTGAGAAACCTTCCAAAACAAAATATGCTTTTGAATATATAGAAAATACTAAAAATTGAATCTAGATCTCTATTATCCTATGGGTGTTAAGTCCTTTAATGTTAGATAAAGCCGTTTCTTTTTCGTCGAAGATAAGGCTGTTTCAAAATGTACAAAAATAGAGAATAGGCATGCGGCTCTCTTGATAAAGGGATTGGGGGGTGGGGGATGTTAGTATTATAGATGCAGGATTCGACTTCCGCACTCTGAAAAGAGGCAGAGCAAAAGTCTAAGAGAAAAGAATTGGAGATAGCATAGACAAAAGAAAATATTACAAAAATAGACAAAAGAAAAAAGAAGAAGAAGTGAAAATCACTCCAAACATATTAGAAATCAGAGTCCAATCATAATAAAAAAAAAATTCTTAAGTAAAGATATACATTCATTAACACATTTTCGCCTATCCCTTTGGGTTATAGTTTGATTTGACATAACTTTGTACCGAAAGTAGGCTAGTTTTTGTTTTTAATAGTGTATTTCCACTTATAAACATTATTTCTTCAAAAAATTTAAAGATAGTTACATCAATTTTTTTTTCAAGAGACTCAGTAATTATGGTAGTGGAAAAGTTGATTTGATATTTGGTATTTTTAAGGGTCGAATTTTTTTTTTTTTCCGTTTCCAAGAGGCTCACTAAATTAGAGGAGGAAAAGTTGATTTCTTAGCTTTTCTTATTCTTGGTTGTCACATTAAATTTTTCTTATAATGTTTAAATCTTCTCACTTATGAAATGCATATTAAAATTCGACCAACAAACCCAGGCTCTTTGGACTCTATACCACAGTTTGACTTCGAGCAAGAATCTTGGTCTACTGAGCCGTGGGTGTTCATGGACCGGCCGGCAAATCGTGGCCCAAAGTCACGAGCCTCGTCTCGTACCGGACAGTCCCGAGTTCAGAACTTAAAGGAGTCCGAAACAGAACGACCACAAACGTTGTCCCATACCGACAGGTGATGACCCAGGAGAAGAGACGAGTCGATACATCACGATCCTTTCAGCGATGGAACATCTCAAGCAGCTGCGCAGTGAGCACAGAGCGAACTATTCTTTCGCCTTTTACTAAAGAATACCGTGTGCTCGCTGCATAAAGTAGCATACTCCAATTTTTGAAGGGTTTTTGCCTCTTTTTGGCGAACCCAACAACTCTCGAGTGAAGTATTTATTTACGTGTACATGAGCCACATTTTGGAAGGAGCATGGTTTCAGTCGGGTAGAATTGAACCTCGGTCTTCGGTGCATGGAGTTCAATTAATTATGCCCCTCAGGTGTAGTAAGAGAGAACCATAACTAATCGGTTACCTCGAAGCCCCGGAACTTTCATAGCCATAGTAGTGATTGGACCAATTCATTGAACTGAAGCTCAACCTTGGCAATTCACATTTCCATTATGACCAATCCATGATGGGGTTGAGCCTCATGGTTCTTTCAAGACGGGTGCCAAATCATTCATCTTTCTCTTTCGTGGCGAGGGTTCGAAGGTCGTCTCTGACCCTTGCATATCGTTTCACCATAGTGCAGTCCAAGTAAACTTACTAGAACAATAATGGGGTTTCCAATCAAATAAACTATTTACCTTTGTTGGGGAGCTTTTGATTCAATCTCGTTGTACCATGTAAGCTCTTACGAGATAATTTCGAACATAAAGCGAGCACAAAGCAAACTATTCTTTCGCCTTTTACTAAAGAATACGTGCAATACGATGCGCTCCGCTGCAAATAGCACAGCAAACGCCTATTTTCGAAGGGCTTGCCTTCACACTAGCTTGAGTCCTACAAATCAATAAAGAAAAGTTTCTTGTCACTTCTTAGCCCGTTGACTTTAAAAGCTTTTTTTGGGCTTAAGTATCTACAAGCGCCAAACTTATATATAGTGCCACCTTTTATATCAAAAACTTTAAAAAGGATCAATTAAGTGGCCAAAAAAACTTTCAAAAATGATCACTTCAATACAAAAACTTTCAAAAAAAATCACTTAAGTGTTAATTTTTTTTAAAAATTTTAACTGATCATCTCAATGTCAAGTTCGGGATCTAAATTAGCACTAAAGTGATCGTTTTTAAAAAAAATTGCATAAAATGATCTTTTTAAAAAAATTGTATAAAGTGATTATTTGAAAGTTTAGAAACTAAAAGTGAGAGCCCAGTACACAAGTTTTGGCATTATAGAAATACTTTAGACATTTTTAGATAATTTTTCTCGTACTCAA
>JAGVVM010007282.1:0-31362 GCA_019149425.1 Psidium friedrichsthalianum
TTCAACACACCCCCCCCCCCCCAGCAACAACAGAAAAGAAAATATATAAAACACCTAAATTAAAATAAGTTTAAAAATTATTCACTGTCTAAGATCGTCTATGACGGAGGTCGGAGCATTCACATCAGCAATTTCAATCCAAATTGGACCGCAATAGGACTACACTAGTATAATACAGTCAAAAATTTAGGAGTTAAATTGACAATTTGAAAGATCTTAACTTATAAGATGTCCACAAATGCAATAGGTTTCAGGAACTTTTTTGTCTTTTTCTCTGTTGTACGAAACAATAGTATTTTAGATGGAATGTATCTGATGATACATCATTCACTGTTGCAAGATGTTCTTAAGATTCTGTCGTGAAACTTTGTGGCCGCAGCTTCCTCGAATTACTAATCGACTAAACAAAATCTCGCCGTAGGACACGCATCATGGTGGCACTTCAGCCGTTGCTTGACCTCACTTGATCAACCCCCCCATTGGAATCTAAGAAAATTTCTTATGGCCTCACTATGCTGTTAGGGGACTTGGTACGATATAATAACTCATCGTACAAGAAAAAAAAAAAGAGAGATGCGGTGGCCTAATAAATAAGTACTAAGCTACACTAAATGGATATATTAAGCGATAAGACCGCTTTTTAGTATTTATATAATTGGCACATTGTTTTAAGCTCAATTACCGTCCAGCGGCAGTCTCCAATGTTTTGGAAACCTAGCCTTACATGACTAAACTACTACCCAGACATCTTTTATCCATCTCAACCCAAAGCAGTAACGTACCACGGTTTTGACAGGATTGGTCCCGGTGGGATGCCAGGTGAAGCTAAGGGCGAATGTTCACCATTATGTTCTTGATAACGATTTCTAGATAGGGTTACATTGTTTGGGCGAACAGCACCAAATTTTCATTCTAGAACACAAGAAGACAGAAATTTGTTTGATGATACATAAAATTTCTAGTGCCTTGCCATCCATCAAAGGCCATACGGGAACGGCTAACCGCGATCCGACATTGACGATCGCCATTGTGCTGCAGAGAGGCCACAGAGCACAGGGAGACCGCACACAGAAAAAATCCCCCAAGAAAAAGTGAGGCACATATGTGAGAAAACCTTTTTTCTATTTTTGTTCCAGAAATCCCGATTTAGTGTCTGTCTGTACCGCACATTTTGATTTCAACAATCGGTCTATATCTTATTAGAGATACTCTATTATTTCTTTATATTTGTTCCCTAAATGCATTTTAAGAAGTGAGAATGCGTTTAGTAGTGCACAAAAAATTTCTGTCCCGAGATAGAAACCGGCGTTTCGGTACAACCTACACAAATTTCTATTCTAGGAACAACCAAGTGGCCAAGATTCTTTTATTGTGTCCAAAAAAAACAAAAATTTCATCCTTTTTCTTTAATTATTTATGTAAAATTTTCTTTCAAAATTTTTTAAAAAACTTTTAACTTTTTACAAGGGTTCCTTTTTTTTTGTGGTACAAAGGTCGGGTTTTTTATTTTTATTTATTCTCCCCCATTTTTTAAATGTTTATACTATTCTAAAACATTTGTTCATTTTTTACTACATTTTTAATTTCCCTTTTTAATTTTTTTTTTAAAATTTACAAATATTTTGTTCATCTTAATTTTTAGAAAAATGTGTATACAAAAACAGTTCAGTTCTTAGTAAACACTTTCAATCTAATTAATTTTTTACACAAACAATATTTAGAAGTGCACGTTGGAACGCCTCACATGGACTCTAATCTTATAAAAAGAATTGAGACTTGTGATTCTTCTCTCTTGATTCTATTTCTTTCAAACTAACAATTTTTTTATTCTCATCATTCTTTATTTGCCTCCAAAGCACTGTTCTCAAGCAATAGATTAGAATACAAAATTGATTTAGCATTACCAGATATAAGATTTCTGTGATCTGCTTTTTTGTTCTGAGCGCGAGGGGGGGAATATAGCACACGAATCCAAATCAAAATCCATAATCATTGTTCAACATATACCCCCACAAAAAAAAAAAAAAAAAACAAAAAAAAAGAACAGCCTTATGATTCCAAACCATATTTTCTAAATCTAAAAAACTTTGATTCGCAAAATAGAAAAGCTAACATTGTGTTACCAAACGTATCTATCTTCTAAACCTGAAAAGAAAACAGAAAAATATAGAATGCGTTATCATGCGCCGTACCCTGAAGCAGGATGCCAAGACAACCTACAGATATTGAGTGCCGTTATTCTTCGAATCTTTCAAATAAGATTGGATCTACTTTTTTCCGATGGCCCTACATGATAAATATCTGGCGTAATAATGATGCTCGGGTATCGTTTCCAATCAGCTACGCTGCTGATGCGTAAATCTAAGACTGCGCGTTCGACCAAGTCATAAGGATGCTTCAAGGACACTGACGCACAACGTAGTGTACGCCCCCATGGTTCGAAAAAAATAAAAATTGAACTTGTTGACCCGACATAGAAGAAGGGGAGTACTATTTGTAGGATTGTGGTAGTAAGGCCGATCCGCAAGGAAAGTCGCAACCAAAATGTGTTGCGATCGAAGACTTTAGCACCCCGAACTTTGTCTATGCATTCTCGTTCTCTGGTGTTGGTGTTCCGACTTTGAAATCTACTTCGTAGTCTTGTAGACTTGGTGAGCCGGTTTCTCATTCTACTTTTGATTTCTTCTGTGGTCATCGTCATCTTTATATGGGTGGCTTGAATGTTTTTCATATTTCACTGTATTCATTGCTCAAATGAACCGGCGCGGGTCGGAATCCTGCTTGTTCTTGGCAATTTCAGGTCCTATCTGGTCACTTGGAATCGTCCTCAGACCTCGCAGAATAACCAAAAAAAAGAAAAAAAGCAAAAAATGCTCCGCTCCCACGAATAATACTGGATCTGAGGTGGCGCATCAGTGGATAGGATTGGTTTTAAGAATTCACATGCTACCGCGTGTGAGTAAACTGCATTCTCCAGCTCAGCCATAAGTGCCACCTTTTCGGCTACTCTTTTGTGCCCAGGCTCTTGGATTGCAAGATTTGTAGGTTTTTTTCCAAATGATATTTCCATTAAGGTCTTGCTGATATTTTGTACTTTAGTCAAGACGTTTCTTTTGGTTCAGATTACGCCCCCACACGCTTAGTACATTTTTCGATCGTTCATACATATCCTCATCGATCTTTCAAGTAGTAAATTGGAGGCATGCTTAACGTGATTTTATTTTTTCCAAGAGTTTCTTGAAATCCATGCTTTATAAACTTGCTCCGTATATTATTAGAGTAAGCTGACTAATCTGCACGTTTACTAAGGGATAAGGGAGCATAACCTTGAGCATAATATAGTATTAACCATTGGTGTAATCAAATATCATGAGTTTTACTTTAATGCAATTTGAGCCATTCCTACTCGCCAATCCCATTTGTGGAAAGTCTTCGATGGCTTTCTTACGAAAAATCTGATATTATTTGGTAGTACACACGTATAGATATGGCAGCATGCATGCTATGCATGACCAACTATTTTCAGCTGTGAATACATAGATATAATTATTTTCCATTCTCAAGAGGTAATGTTTAGTACTTCTTATCTTTATAAGTCTTAAAAGATAAGATATTATGACTAGATTTAATTAGGTTCTCTTCGACATCTACAAAAAAAGTGTTTATAATTCAATATTGTTTATTCGGGAATGTACTTATTGTAGCAAAGTCACTTTCCATATTTCTATTTGGATGTATATGTCAATTTAAAGTTGAAAATTTGAGTTCTTTGTTGTAGCTCACCCTTTTATCTGGCTAAAATTTTGGGGGGGGACGACTAATTAGGGCCTTTCTTAGCCTTTGGTACAAATTAGGGTGAAGGTCATTGGAGGAGCTGAAGAGGACTTCGGCTTCAAATTTGGAAGAACAAACAAAAAGTGATGCGGGGAGTTGGTAAAGTAAAAATATTAAAGTAAAGTGTTTGACTTGACGCTGTTTGTGTAATTCCCCGGCAGACCTACTTCCCGTACTCATTCCATAAATAAATAATATAATAAGTAGGCTTTTATTTATCCGTCAAAATTGAAATATAAAAATTAGAGAAAAGTTTACATGTAAGACTAGCGTCCAATTTGAAGGGAAAATTATCCAGCAAAGTCTTAAATCTTTTACACTTGTTATCAAGTCTCAGTCATAAACCTTTTAGGTTGTCAATTTAGTACTAACATTTTTTTTATTGTGATCAATTCAGTCATTCCGATCAATTTTGACAAAAAATCCTCTGACGTAAAAGCAACGCACTGACGTGAGCATGATGTGAGTTGATGTGACGAATTTTAATAATATTTTTTTTACTTTTTTAATTTTATTAACTTTTATTCATTTTTGGGTCGCCGGCTGAAAAATAAAAACTAGAGAAAAGGTAAATATAAATATAAAAAAGGAACAAATTAGATAACATATAATTAAAAATAGTCATGGTATGTGCTCGCCGCATCACGTCAGCAGTCGCTCCGTTACGGTCAGCGATTTTCAATCAAAATTAATCATGGAAAAGAATGAATTCGGTGCAAATGCAAAAGGTTTATGAGGCATTGGCAAACTTAAAGGTTTAGGACGATGAGTTGGTAAAAGTGCAAAAGGTTAAAGAATTTTTGACAATTTTCTCCCAATTTTGAATATTGAAGAAGTTTATGAGGTTTAGAATTTTGGTTAGGTGATAAACAGAAAACGACAAAGAGCTGGCATGCTGGACTCGTCCGATTACATGGTGGTTCCGCCCCTATTTGGAAGCGATCGAGCATCGCCTTAAGCAATGATTGTCTGGCGGTGCTGAAATTTCTTTATTTGGCCGACTTCCCCTTTTATCTTCCTCTGAAGTAAATCTCTAAGTGTGTGGAAAATCACACCCACCCGGGAAAAAAAAAAGTAATGTGGAAACGGCTAACAATATTAAATAAGAAAACTGGTAAACAAATATTTAGTATTACCTACGGTACTTTAATCAGAGCGACAGCATAAAGAAAAATCAAAGATTAAAGGTAAAGAAAGGCCTCAAGAAAATAAATAAATGTTTTGATAAGATGAATGTCGGACAGGGAGCGAGTTTTGGGGGGGTGTAGGTATGTTACGCACAGTCCCTAAGGGAGGAGGAAAAGGCAAAATCCAATTTCAACTCGATTCGGCTCCAAACTCATGGACGATGAGTGTTCAACTCCATTTTTCCTTCTTCCTTCTTCTTGTTACCTAGGCTAATAAAGCAGAACGGTTAATAACGTAAACAGGGAGAGAACTTTCAGGTAATAAGGGGACAATTTTAAGAAATTTTGGAGAAAACGGTTCAAAATATTCTCTTCTTTAGATCCACAAGTTCGTGTTATCATGGAATTCCAAACGTTCCTAGAAGACAGAGAAACAAGAAAAGGAAAAAGTCATCAAAAAATTAAAGAATGAGCATTGACCAAATCAATATTGATACAAATGTGAAGTATATCAACAATCTGTGCCAACCCTAATAGGCATGCGCCATTACTGATAAATGAATTTGGGCGAGGTAGGACATACTAATGTTCCCTACCTCGCCAAATTCTTTATCAGTTAGGCCGCATGCCTTATGGACGATTTGTGGCTCTACTTCATCATTTGTATCAATATTGCGTTTTGGTTCAATGCTCATTTTTAAGTTTTTTGATGACTTTTTCCTTTTCATTGTTTCTCTCTTCTTCGTAGACTGTTGGAGATTTCCCTGATAACACGAACTGTGATCTAAAGACAATATTTTGAAAACCGTTTTCTTCCAAATTTCTTAATTGTCCATATTACTCTGAAAATATAGTTCGTCTCCTGTTTACTTTTTAACCGTTCTGCTTTATTAGCTTGGTACCAAGAAGAAAAAGAAAATGTGTGAACCTCATGTCCATGAGTTTGGACCGAATCGAGTTTGAAATTGGATTTTGCCTTTCCCCTCCCTTGGGCGTGCGTAACATTACACTACACAAAACTCGGTCCGACATTCATCTTATCAAACATTTATTTAGTTTTTTTCTTGAGGCCTTTTCTTTACCTTTAAATCTTTGATTTTTCTTATGCTTTCGCTCTTGATTAAAGTACGCCTGTGTAATACAAATTTTGTTTACAGTTTTTCTTATTTAATATTGTTAGCCGTTTCCACATTACTTTTTTTTTTCCGGGTGGGTTTATTTTCCACCTTACTTGGATTTCTTTCGAGGAAGATTAAAAAGTGGGAAGTCGGCAATAGAAATTTCAGCACCGCCCCGAAAAATCATTGCTTAAGTGAGATGCTCGATCTCTCCAAATAGGGGCCGGCACATGTTAATCGGACGAGTCCAGCATGCCAGCTCTTTGTCTTTTTCTGATTTTCACCTAACCAAAATTCTAAACTCTCATAAACTTCTTCAATTTCAAATTTGGAGAAATTGTCACAATTCTAAACCTTTTGCACTTTTAACGCACTCAGTCCTAACCTTTTAAGTTTGTGGCCAATGCATTCATAAACCTTTGTATTTACGTCAATTCAGGTCTTTTCAATTAATTTTGATTGAAAATCCGCTGACGGGCGCGACCTGCGCTAACGTGATGCGGTGAGCACTAACATGACTATTTTTTAATTATATGTTACTAATTTTTTTATTTTTTATATATATTTTCCTTTTCTCTAGTTTTATTTTTCAGCGGCCGACCCAAAATGAAAAAGAATAAAATTAAAAAAGTAAAAAATATTATTAAAATTAGTCACATCAACTCTACATCATGCCACGTCAGCGCCGGTTGCTTTACGTCAGAGATTTTGTCAAATTGATCGGAATGACTGAATTGACACAAATAAACAAAAAAATGTTTAGTACTAAATTGACAAACCTAAAGGTTTATGACTGAATTGATAAAAGTGTAAAAGATTTAAGACTTTTGTGATAATTTCCCTTCAAATTTGTGACGCTAGTTTACATGCAAATTTTCTCTAATTTTTTTATATTTTCAATTTTGACGGATAAATAAAAGCTAATTTATTTATTATTTATTTATGGATGAGTACGGAGTAGGTCTGCGGGGAATTACACAAACAGCGTCAAAAGTCAAACACTTTACTTTAAATATTTTTACTTTACCAACCCCGCATCACTTTTTGTTTTGTTCTCCAAATTTGAAGCCGAAGTCTCTCTGCTCCTCCAAGACTTCACCCTAATTTGTACCAAAGCGAGAAAAGGCTAATTAGTCGTCCAAAATTTGCCAGATTAAAAGGGTGAGCTACAACAAAGAACTAAATTTTTCAACTTTAAATTGACATATAACATCAATAGAAAATATGGAAAGTGACTTTTGTACAATAAGTACATTCCACGAATAACAATATTTGAATTATTAAATCACTTTTTTTTTAGATGTCGAAGAGCTATTAAATTAGTTCACCGTCTAATAGAATATCTCGGAGTTTCACAAGAAAAAGTAAATCTCGAAGGAATCAGAAATACTCCATATAAAAAGTAAACTTACTTTACCATGCAGAAATATCCTAAATGAATAATGGAAAGAGAAGACTTTTTTTTTTAAAGATGTTATATCATATATCTTTCATCTTTTAAAGTAATATATAAAGTAATAAGTACTAAACTTACCTCTATGAGAATGGAAAAATAATTAATCTATGTATTCACGCGAAAATAAGTTGTCAGCCTAAATATGCCCATATATACCATGTGTACCTAAATAAATATAGATGTTTTCGTAGAAAGCCATCGAAGACTTTCCAAAATGGTGATTTGGCGGTAGAAGGCTCAAATTGCATTAAAGTAAATAACTCATGATATTTGATTATCCACCAATGGTAATATATATTATGCTCAAGTTATGCTCCCTTTCCCTTAGTAAAACGTGCAGATTATGTCAGCTTTCTAATAATATTACGCGAGCAAGTTTATAAGCATGCGATTTCAATAACTTTGGAAAAATAAAATCCAAGGTTAAGCGATGCTCCAATTTACTTACTTTGAAAGAATTGAATGAGGATATGTATGAACGATCGAAAAATGGTACTTAGCTGTGGTAATCTGAACCAAAAGAAACGTTTGACTAACTGTACAAATCAGCAAGACTTAAGGCTAATGAAATATCATTTGAAAAAACCACAAATCTTTCAATCCAAAGCTGGCACAAGGATAAGCAAAAGGTGCTATGCTAGCTGGAGAATGCTTCCCCACGCGGCTAGCATTGAATTCTAAAGCCATCTATCCACGATTGCCCACCTCAGATCCAATTATTCGTGGAGCGAGCTTTTTTTTTTTCTTCTTTTTTGGTTATTCTGAGCTGAGGAGATTCCAGGTGCCAGATAGGACCTAAATTGCAAAACAAGCAGGATTCCACCTTTCATTTTGGCAGAAAACAGTCAAAATCTGAAAAACTCAACCACCCATATTAAAAGAAGATGACCCAGAAGAAATCAAAATAAATAGAAACCCTCACCAATCTACCAAACTCGAAGTAGCTTTCAAAGTGGAACGCCAACACCAAAGCGAAATGCAAGCAAAGTCGGGTGCAAAGTCTCGATCGCAAGTTTTGGCGACTCTCCTTGGATCGCCTACTACCAACTCCTCAAAATGTCTCCTTTCTTCTATGTCGGTCTAACAAGTTCCAATTTTTTTTTCTCAACCATGGGGCTCAACTACGTTTGGTCAGCCTTGAAGCATCCATGACTTGGTCCAAACCGCGCGATCTTAATTTACCATCGACATAGCCGATTGGAACGAATGAGCATCATAATTAACGCGAGATATTTATAATGAGGGCCACGGAAAAAGTGATCCAACTTATTTGAAAAGATTTCGAAAGAATAATGGCATCAATATCGAGTGGCACCTGCTTAGGCCGCGCATGATAACCATTCTATGTTTTCTCTTCAGGCTTGGAACATAAATCCGTTTGGTAACACAATTTCACTTTTCTATTTTTGGAACAAATTTTTAGTTTAGCAATAGGTTTGGAACATAAGGGTCTATTTGACAATGATTTTGATTTTTTGATTCTATTTCCCGGAATAAAAAAGGATCAGAAATATATTTGGTAATGTAAATAATTCTGATTCTAATTCTATTCTCGAGAACAGCGTTGGAGCAAAAAAAAATGAATAAAAAATTTTTATTTTGAAAAAAAAGAATCACAAAAAGAACAAAGTTTCAATTCTTTTATAAAGATTAAGTCCACGTAGGCTTCCACTTGAACTTCTAAATTTTTTAAAAAAATTAAAATTAGATTTGAAAATTTACTAAGAACTAACTTTTTAAACACATTTTTTCTAAAAATTAAATGAAAAATATTTAAAATTTAAAAAATTTAAAAAGGAGGAAATTAAAAAATATAAAAATGAAAAAAAAATCTAAAAATTTTAAAAAAATGGGAAAAAAAAAAAAAACCCTTTAAAAAGTTAAAGTTTTTAAAAAATTTAAGAAAAGTTAAAAAAAAATTAAAAAAAGGATGAAATTTTTTTTAAAAATAATTCTTGCCACTTGGTTGTTCCCGAGAATAGAAATTTTGTGTAGTTACCAAACGCGTTTCTACTCGGGAACAGAAATTTTGTGCACCTACTAAACGCATTCTCATTTCTCAAACTCATTTAGGGAACAAAATCAAAAAATATAATTCTAATAAGAATAACGATTTTGAGAATCAAAATCGTTGCCGAACAGACACTAAATGGATTTCTGGAACAAAAATAGAAAAAATGTTTCTTCTCATTGCTCACTTTTTCTTTTTTGTGTGCGGTCTCCCTTTCTCTTGTGCCTCTCTTGCCAGCCACCGATCGTCACCTGTCGGTCGGGTTGCCGTTCCGTATGAGCCTTGATGGCTGGCAAGCATAGAAATTTTATGTTATCATCAAACAAATTTCTGTTTCTTGTGTTCTAGAAATGAAAATTTCGTGTCGTTGCCAAACAAGGTACCCTATCTAGAAATCGTTATCAAGAACATAATGGTTAACATTCACGCCCTTAGCTTCACCTGGCATCTCCACCGGGACCAATCCTGTCAAACCGTGGCTACGTTACTGCTTTGGGTTTGAGATTGGATAAAAGATGTTTGGGTAGTGTTAGTCATGTAAGGCTGGTTTTCAAAATTAGGAGCTGCCGCTGGACGGTAATTGAGCTTTTAAAACAATGTGCCATTATATAAATACTAAACAGCGGTCTTATCGCTTAATTATATCATTTAGTGTAGATTAGTACTATATGTTATGCACCGCATCTCTTTTTTTTTTCTTACGATGAGGTTATTATATTTACCAAGTCCCTAACAGCATATAAAGGCATAAGAACTTTTCTTAGATTCCAATGGGGGTTGGTCAAGTAGTCCAAGCAACAGCTGCATGCACCATGATGCGGGACCTACGGCGAGATTTTGTTTTTCGATTGTAATTTCAGAAGCTGCGGCAAAAGTTTCACCGACAGAATTAAGACATCTTTTCTAGTGAACATGTACGTCAAATATATCCATTTCAAAACTATTTCCTACCACCAGGGAAAAAAACCAAAAAAGTCTCGAACCTATTGCATTTGTGGCAATTTTATCATAAATCTTTCAAATTTATCAATTTAATCCTAAATCTTTTAACTATTTATCTATGTAGTCCATTCGGCCAATTTTGATTAAAAATTACTGACGTGGATGTCGGCCTAGCATGACCAATCTTAACGTGGATAATTTTTGGAACTTATTTTTAATTTATTTTTATTTCTTTTCCTTTTCTTTTTGCTGGTGAACGGCCGGCCATTGCATGTGGCCAGTCTCTGGTCACTACCACTGGTAAAAAGAAAAAGAAAAAAACAAACAAATAAAAAATATTAAAAAATTTATAAAAATTGTCAATATCAGCTATTTATAAATAAAAAAAAAAGACCGAATAGACTAATAGAGCTTGTAATCATGTGGCCGATTGGGTTAAAGCCCTAAAACAAAAGCCGTTGCCAAAACTGCCTTGCCGCCCTCTGCTAGCGCTCTAGGATGTGCTTTGTCTTGATGCCCCGTTAGTGGGTTTAGGGTGTTCTATTGATAAAACTTGGGGTGCCGACGAAAATGATAAAAGAATCCATTGATAAACCGTCAAAAGATTTAGGATTTAGTTAATCTAATTAAAAGGTTTAAAATTGAACTTACACAAGTGCAATAGATTTTAGACTTTCTTGGCAATTTCCGCTCTAAAAACACATTAGCTAAGATATTTATGTCAAAACCTAAATACCAGCTTTAGCTGATATTATACGGACATACATATGCACATCTAAATACACATATACTAGCACTCACGCCGTATCATGCATGTCATAGCAAATTAAACGCGAAACCTTTTACATTGAAGGGACAACAACAGAAAGAAACCAAAAAATTGATATGGAAAATATTGTCTTCTCGACGCAAAATATTCATAGATGGATAAATAGATAGACATCTTCGAATTTTTTTGCGAAAGGATCTAATCGAAGAATCCAAGGGGATCTCTTGCGGCCGCCTGCAACATGCTTAGGTCTGCCGGATCACATAAATGTTGGAAGGTCTGAACTATAAAGTAGGTGAAGAATAGAGTTTTTTCGACCAGTTAAAGTAGGTAAAGATTTGGAATTCTAGAGGCCGAGCCCCATCCCCACTAACCGTAATCTGTGCATATAAAAAAATGAATCCATACGGCATAACAGTCCGCGTTCACGACGGGACACGCAAACGCCTCTGCATAAAGAGGTGAGGCAGAGCATGACCCTGTCGCCGAACCAGAACCAGACGTAACGACAGGGAGAGAGATGGGAGTAGGAGAGAGGAAGGGATCGGTGTTGGAGGATCTGATAGAGAGGGCGGGCGGGTGCGCCGTGATCGACGGCGGGTTCGCGACCCAGCTCGAGAAGCACGGCGCCGCCATCAACGACCCTCTGTGGAGCGCCCTTTGTCTGATCAAAGACCCCCATCTCATCAAGCTAGTGAGTCTCGAGTCCTCATTGCTCTCTCGATGCGGGTGACCCATATCGCTTTGTGCGCATCGGTGGGGTTGGTCGATGCTCATGGTGTAAGAAAACGTTTTCTTTTCGTCGCGGAAGAGTAACACGGAATTCTGGTGAAATGCAGGTGCACATGGAGTATTTGGAGGCTGGTGCTGATGTCCTGATCACCTCGTCCTATCAGGTGCATATGATCTTCTGCTCATTCCGAGAAGGGGGTGATGCTTCTTAAGTTGGTTTATTATCCAATTTTTGTTCGGCATGGATGATTACACAAAAAATATCAAACAGTGTTGCAATTCGGCTGAGTGGCGGACTCTGTTTTCCAGTTGTTCTTCATTTTTCTTCGATCATACCACTGCCAAATGCAGTTCTGTTCAAAGTTTGCGTTTTTGTCTGCACTTCCAATGATAAATGCAAATCCCGTGCTTTATGGCGTAAATTGGAACAACTGGTGCATTCTTAGCCAGCGGGGCATTGGTTTCTTGATTTCCACCCAGAGGACCCCTTAAATCTATGTAGAAAATTTTCTGACTCTTTCAAGGAAGCTGTACAGCTTGTCTAAAAGAGGCTTAAGTGCAATGCTCGTTGTAAATATTTGCTTCTCTCTTCGTTAAGGTTCATCTTGTAAGTGCAAATGCAGAACACAGAATAGATTCGGGCCATTTGGCATAGAGTTCTATCTTTCCTTCAATCGAAAAACACAGAATATTATTTTGCATATTCTCTAGCTCAAAATAAATGTGCTTATTCCAGTTTTCGTCCAGATTTTAAAGTCTCAGCAAATCTCCACTTCTAGCCATTTCATTAGTCTTGCTACTTGCAAATTCTAAAATCCAACTCTGTTTTTATATTTTAATTATTAATTTCTTTGGGTCAGAATGCTTTTAAGTTTGCAGAAATGAAATATTTGTCTGTTTAAATTAATTGAGAATAATCCTGTGAGTATGGAACTTTTGCATGTTTCTGGGATTTCATGGTCTAGGAACTTAAAAAACGGATCTTTTCATTTCTCGTGCACTGAAAGATTGTTTCTTCATATTAGGCTTGGATTAATCGGCCCGTGAGGCATTACTGTAGGGTAATGGGTAACACACAGTGTTCTACCAGCAATACTATGCACTTAAAGATTTTTTGTACTGTGGTTGTCTTCTGCTAAGTCTTGCAATGCTCGGAAGACATCTGATCACTATTTAGTTTAGTTAAGCTCTTAACTTACGTAATGTAATATTTTGTTATCCTCTTAGTATCCATGACCACTTTGGCTAATACTTTGCTATTCATGCCAGGCCACTCTTCCCGGGTTTCTGTCCAAGGGACTGTCGATGGAAGAAGCAGAGTCATTACTAGAAAAGAGTGTCAAGTTGGCCATTGAAGCCCGTGACAAGTTCTGGGATTCCTTGAAGGAGGTTCCTGGACATAGCTACAATCGGGCCTTGGTGGCTGCGTCGATTGGTAGCTATGGAGCTTATCTTGCAGATGGCTCAGAGTATAGGTGAGGGTCAACTATTCTGATGAGACTGACACACAACGCACAAAGCTGGTTGAGAGTAGTCTGGATAATTTGCTTGTCTTAGTAGTCATGTTCACTTTTATCTGTACTCAATATCTGCATTGCTGTTCCCAGCGGTTGCTATGGACCCGACATAAATTTGGACAAACTCAAGGATTTTCACCGGCGTAGATTGCAAGTCCTTGTTAATGCTGGTGCAGATTTGCTGGCCTTTGAGACTATTCCTAACAAACTGGAAGCTCAGGTATGTTCTTTTCTTATCAGAATAGTCTGAATTTTTTCAAAGCTAAGATTCAAGTTAAATTCCTTAGACTTATGTATATACTGAGCCTCAGCGGCATGTGATTGGCCAACAACGCTACTTGGTCTTTTGAAATCAGTACCTCCTCTAACATTTGTTAAAATCAATGTTTCTTGCTTTGAAGGCCTTGACTCAAGTTCGGTATCTTAAATATTATACATCTAGGAATAGCTTAGTGTATGATTGACTTAATCAAATAAAGAAAAGTGTGGTTTTGGCATGAGTTTTCTCAAAGCAATCTCATGAATGTCGTTTAGCAAAAGACATTCTGTATTGTCTCAAATCGTAGTGCTCTGGTTGATCATCTAAGACGAGTGTGATCTTCGGTAGTCCCCGTTACCAAATCATCATCTTGGGCCAATATTAATGACCATAAGTGGCAAACCTTGCTTTGCTTATAGCCACATTTGAAGGACTACAAGGCATGGAAGACAATAGTGATTCAACCAATTATCAATATATTAATATCAAGGAGCTTCTGTTTCAAGTTCATGAGGACAGAACCTAGAAAATAATGTCCACTGATCATATAAAAGCTGATTTTCACTTTCCATAAGATGTACATGGCTTTTGCTCTGCATCATTCCCCGTGCTTAACGAATGTTGGGTTTTGGAATCATTGTATAGGCATGTGTTGAGTTGCTCGAAGAGGAGAATATCGAAATCCCATCCTGGATTTGCTTCAGCTCGGTGGATGGAGAAAATGCACCATCTGGAGAGAGTTTTCGGGATTGTGTGGATATATTGAACAAGAGCAATAAAGTCAATGCTATTGGGATAAACTGTGCGCCGCCCCATTTCATTGAAAGTCTAATAGGCAAATTTAAACGGGTAAATCAGTCTACTCGTCTAGTGAAGGATTGATGAAGTCATTACGTCAATTATTGTCAAATTGCCCTCGCGTAGTTCTGTATCATTGATGTGCTAATCTCCTCTAATTCAGTTGACAAGTAAGGCAATAGTTGTTTATCCCAACAGTGGAGAGGTATGGGATGGCAGAGCTAAGAGATGGCTGGTACGATGTATTCCCTAAACCCTCTGGATTGAACATATTCACTCGCTTCCTTTTTGAGTTTGTTCCCATTTATGATGGCAAACAAAGTTTTTTTTTTATCCTCTACAGCCATCCAAGTGCTTTGGTGACGACAAATTTGAGCTGTACGCTGCAAGATGGCGTGATGCAGGAGCCCAGCTCATCGGTGGTTGTTGCAGAACAACGCCTTTGACAGTCAGGGCTATTTCGAATGCATTAAGAAGTTTAGAGGAAGCCAGTCTAGACTCTTACCGACTTTGAGGAGTGCATCTCTTCCCCCCTTTAGTTTTGGATGCTTTTTATATTGGTGGCTCGGAAATATTTATTCAGCTCACAGATATGCTCTTAGCAAGTTACATCTGTTCTTCTCTATCTTTGTAGTTTGTTCTTAGTTTTTCATGCTGAGATTTTAGGTGCAAGTCATATAGTCGCAGTCCTCAATGTCTGCCAAAGAGATCAGTCTCCTACTAATGCTACAAATGTTTGGAAAAAAGCCCTTTAGGCATGTGCTTGTGAACTCAATGTCTACGAGCTCTTGGCCTTGGTGGGTCACAAGTGAGGCCCTTTCGGTAAGAGACGCTAAAAATAGCCCAGCGGGGACAGAGCATCACACAGCTTGTGGAATGTGATGCAGCACAAGTGGCTGTCGCCTTCTGCTGTAAGAACCAGAAAATACCAATCAATCAACCAGACAGAGACCTAAACAGCATCATTCTGAGTTGGCGGTTGATGCTCCTGAAATGTACGCACAAAGGCAGGAACATAATGAGCAAGGCCCGGTAAAAGAACGGGTGAAAAGCACAGACGATACGATGGTAACTGTTGGGTAAAAAACCCCATTTCCACAACCTGATGACATGACCTCTGCTTTTGCGAGATGAGGAAATCCAGCGCAAGTTAACGACAGCGGTCAAAGAAAGTCATGAACGCCATCTAAACTCTAAACCACACAGATAACTTTGCTTCCAAGTATCTAGTAAAAATATCTTCGAGAAACTATCCGTGGAATCGAAACTCAAGATGGATAGGTGGAGGATAACCACATGCTGTCTCTTTCGGAGCAGGGAATATGTGCGGAGAAAAACTCCAATAATCACCATTATTGCGGATAGTTATTATTGACTTTGTAACATATACGCCGATTCCCCGTTGTTGGATGAGCTCTCCACATCATCTTTATCCTAAAAGGTACGTTATCTTTTCAGAATTGTAAGTAAAACCTCAGCCAAGTGACTGTTCTGCCGCTGTCCATCTCGAACCGATCGAACGCTCTCTTTTCCTGATGTTCTTCGCCACATCAGGCCCGAAACTAGAGAGGTCTCTTTCTGTTGTCTTTGACGGGGAAGAGGTCGGAGAAAGTTCTTGCCGTTCCATGCGCGATTCGGTCGGGGGACAGCGAAGGGAGCGGTGACTTGTCAGTAGGTTGACAAAAGGACTCGCTCTCTCTCTCACTCTCTCTGTTATCTACAAAGTCTTGAGTCCTTCGAAAAGTCGCCAAAAAAATGATTCCATGCCCGGGTTTATAGTTCACTTCATTTGGTGGTTATTCGCTCTGGCGCTTATATCATGCATGCGTGTCTTCCATCTTTATTTCGTTGATGCAATGTGACATTTGATGAGCGAGGAAGCACTTTGAATTTTGGAAAAGTGCCGGAAAAGTCCTAAATTTACGATATTGATGCAAATTTAGTCATAAGCCTTTTGATCTAGAGCCCAATTCAGTCATTCTAACTAATTTTGATTGGATATTGCTGATGTGACGCTGTACAGCTTACGTGACATGATCGACACTGGTGTAGATATATTTAAATAATTTTTGATTTTTTACTATTTCTTTTTGTCTTTTTTTTTTGGTTCCTCTGATGGCCGACGAAGGCTAGCCTCGATGACACGAGTCGAACGCCGACCTCGCCCAAGGGATGACTAGTCTTGTTGGCGTTCGCCTCGCGCCGGCGAGGGCCACCCTTGCTTTGGTGAGGTTTGGTCGCCGGAGGAACTTGGAAAAAAAAAAAAAAAAAGAAAGAAAGAAAAAATACTAGAATGTTATTAAAATATTATTTAAAAATATCTAAGTCAGCATTGACAATGCCTTATAGATTGTTTGGTATCCACGTCAATAATATCTGATCAAAATTAGTCTGAAGGACTAAATTGGCTCTAAGTTAAAAAGTTTAAGACTCAATTGGCATTACTAAAAGATTTTTGACTAAATTGCCATAAATGCAATAGGTTTATGACTTTTTCGATACTTTTCCTCTTGAATTTCTTAAAGTGTATACTATGTAGTGGCAAAGGTCTATATTTGCTCTCATGAACAAAGCCAAATCTAGCTCAATTGCCTTCGCTCGAGCCACCTTTGGCTCCTTCATGGACGGACACGGCCTTCGTGGAGAGAGAGAGAGAGTCAAGGGGGAGGGCAAAGACCTGGCACGAGAGATGTCGATCGTGCGGCGGGATTGATTGTGCGAAGGAGGTCGATGGTGGTATGCTTTCCCCTTTTATGTGGCAAGCACCAATGCTTCTCATGTAATTTCATTCTAACATCGCCATACGCCGAATTTCCTAGTTGTCATCCTAACAAAATCGACATCCAACGATCTGGGAAATTTCCTTTGATCTCATGACATTTCTCATGTGGATTATGTGACCGCTACCATCGAGCCAATCACGGTTTTGCGGTATTCTAGATTCGTTCCGATCACCGCAAGTCGGCCATACTTTTAAGAACACGCAGAGGACAGTGCTGCATCAGCCCAGCAGACGGATGGTAGGTGAGAAGATGTCATTGCGGCCCCTTTCACGAGACATGTGCTTGGAATTTCTGTCACTCGGACCCAGACTAGGCCTCCAAGTTAATACTCCATAGAATTTTTTTTTATCTCCCTCGTTCGATTTGAAGTCACAAAATTTCACAATTCATCCGGATCTGGTAAAGAGGAGTACTTTGAAAAGGTCTCGATTTACGTGGGAGGACAGAGACTGTGAGGGGGGGCCAGAGGTGGAGGGGGGACCGCAAACAGAAACAGAAACAGGAGTCCATCTCTGCCACCGGGACAGAGGAGTGGGCCCCAGCCCCCTCAGCACGAACAATCCCGTCCCCTTCAAAATTTTCGCAGAAGTGATGGAGATGGTCATGAATTGACTTACCCACTCGTGGGCCCCGCCGGAAATCCCTACATTAGACCGTTGCCCAATCACAAAGCTCGGCTCCGGATGGCGCTCAGGAGGATAGCCAATGGGGTTCCAGATAAGGCTTAGGCGTGGGCCCCAAAAAGTGTAGGCTCTTTCCAACGTTCCTCGCCAAAAGTGCACTATCTCCCGTCAACAAAAGCGCAAAGCCCTGCGGGTCCCGGAAAAATCTCTTATAATCGCTCCTCTCCCAAAAGACACCGCCACCATTTCGACGCCAATCATTCACCACGCTCCTCTTTTTGCACTCTGTTTAGATCCCTTCCACCGTCAATATCCGGAGAATCACCTGCCAGGGCGTTGATGATTGCATGAGTCCGTCCGTGATGATTTCCCACAAGAATGCCGCGAATGCCTTCAGTGGCAAGACAGCTCGGGCCTGCGACAACTGCATCCAGAAGCGGGCTCGCTGGTACTGCGCGGCCGACGACGCCTTCCTCTGCCAGTCCTGCGACCGCTCCGTCCACTCGGCCAACCCTCTGGCCAGCCGCCATGAGAGGGTCCGTCTGAAGACGGCGGCCACCTCGCAGAAGCATCTCGCCGAATTCGCTTCGCGCACGAAGTCGTCGTCGTGGCACCGCGGTTTCACCAAGAAGCCGCGGACGCCCCGTGGCATGAAGTCCGCCCTCCACCGGGCGTCCAAGCCAGAGAACGTGGCCCGAGTTCCCGAAGTCGGTGGAGATGAGACGTCAAACGAGGAGAGCGAGGAGCATCTGCTTTACAGGGTTCCGGCTTACGACCCTTTCGTAGCGGAAATGGGCACGTCGAAAGGAGCCGAGGCGACTGCGTTTTGCGCTGAACCAGAAACTGTCATGGCCGTTGACGGATCAGGCAAAGGCGACAACCGAAGCAAAGGGTTGACCATCGAAGTGGAGAATTTGCAAGGGTTTCTCCCGTCGGACGCGGACCTCGCGGAATTTGCTGCCGATGTCGAAAGCCTTCTTGGTCGAGGGCTCGATACGGAGTCCTTCGGGATAGAAGGACTGGGCTTTGTAGATTGTAAAGAGCGAGATAATAAGTCGGTGGGCTGTTCCTTAGGTAGCGGCGGAGCGATTAAACTCGAAGAGAAGAGGTCGACGGGGAAGAAGGCCACGGCGACATGGAGATCGATTTGAGCAAGGAGACATTTGAGCTGAATTTTGACTACGATTCTCCGACTACGTGCGGCGATGAAGAAGAGGAAGCGAAGGTGATCGTTGAATTGGAAGAGGAAAAGAACGTGGAGAATTACCGCGGAAATGAAGGACCAACATTACTCGTGAAGGGAGGAGGAAGAAGAAGAAGAAGAAGAAGAAAAGGGAGGTTTTCTTGAGGCTCGATTACGAGGCGGTGTTATCGGCATGGGCTGGCCAGGGCTCCCCTTGGACCACTGGTCACCGGCCCGACCTCAGTCCCGACAACTGCTCCCCCGACTTCATGGTACAACCCTTACCTAAAAACTGATAGTGTAAATAAAACAGTTCACACCATATGTGCAAACCTGAGAAAGTAGGAAGGCGCCCACAAAAGACAAGTCAACAACCATTTTCTGCTAAATAATTCAAATACGCGAACGAAAGCAGAGAGTCAGACAAAATATATGTTCTTCCTACTTGATGTTCTTATTTATTGAACTATGTTACATTTAGTGATGCATGTGTTGATGAGAGCACCCATCTTGAAATCTGTCGGTTGTTCAAACACAACTCATTGTTCAGGTACCTGGGAACATCCAATACATTTGGTCATATAATAAGATTGATTTCCTTGATCCTTCCTCTCTACCATATTGACGTGTTTCGACATTCCTCTTGATGTTCAGGGCATGTCCGGGTTTGAATTTCAAAACCTCTACGGTGAAGCCGGACCATACGGGGGGCACATGGGCATGGGGGACGCCGTGCGGGAGGCGAAGGTGTCGAGGTACAGGGAGAAGCGGAGGACGAGGTTGTTCTCCAAGAAGATCCGATATGAGGTCCGCAAGCTGAATGCCGAGAAGAGGCCTCGAATGAAGGGGAGGTTTGTGAAGAGGGCTTCATCTGCGTCGTCATCAGCACCCGTTTTCCTCTTCTCAAAAAATGAAACTCTCTCCATCGATCATCAATGAAGCTACCGGGTCATGGAATAGCTAATGACCTTAACAGCAAAGTGACGACGCCCTGTCAAAACCTAGCTCCTCGGTCCAGCCAAGTTGGCTTGTCTATACACACGTCCACTTCGTGGAGAACCGGGGGGCGCTGGAGTTTTGTGTGAATCCAATAAAAATCTAAGCTCTCTCTTTTGGTCTGGCCTCAGTTTTGTCACTGGAAAGACGTGTAGCCTGTGTTCTTTTTGTCTTTTTGTACATACAAATGAAAGAAAAGCTAAAAGTCAAAATGCTTCCATTGTTTTAGGGTTGCAAGCATTGAATTACTTGGATAACTATGGAGTGAAAGATGGCAAAAGAAATGTAACAAGTTAATCCTTTTTCTTCGAATAGAAGATGGATGTGCACAAGACACGGATCCAACGGTCCAATAAGATGGATTCAAAAGATGAGTGAAAACGATAGAATGTTGCATGAATGCAATAGATACGCTAAACTGAATTAGCCAATATTAAGGAATATTGCGTTTGCCGCCATATTATACCACTAAGAAGATTAAGCTGTTATGTGTATATAGGCAATTTTAATTTGTTGATAGTAAACATGCGAAAATTGCTCGTATAAGATGATGACACGAGGAGTACAATTACAAGATGAGGAGATTTGTAAAGTGGCCACACCGCATCTGCTGAAAAATAAGCATACTTTCAGGTATATTGCCACCATTTAATTTAGTTCAGTGCCATCCTAGAAAGAACCCTGGAAGCACTCTCAAGAAGTCTCAAAGGTGTAATCTAAGAAAATTGGCAAAATAACCTTGTGTTGAGGTGTGGTGCCGAGTCGCCGAGAGCACTATACTATGCTCAGTGCAGGCGCCCCGGCAATCTGTGGTCGGGGGTCGCCAACTGTGGCCAGGCAAGTCCATCCTTGACCAGCCCAAGAAGTCGACTCGGCCTCTTTCTTGGTCTGCAGTTTGGCCAAGACGGGAGATATGTTCAGTAGGGATCGGTTAAATTCCTACTTGACCTGGTGTTAATAAGAGCTTGATGATGAGAATCAAAATCGTCCGATTGGAGGTCCCGGAACAAGCAGAATATTTGGATACTGAAAGTAACAAATTGATTGCATTCAGCATAGGAAAATTCCGATAAACTCTCTATAATTAACTAGTATCAGCATCTCATTCTAGCGTCCTCTTGTTGTGATCTTCTCCGCCGATATCATGAGAGAAAACCCTAATGGTAGGTTAACACCATCCAGACTTGACCGCCATGTCACACGACAAAGTGGATGATGCAAAACCTAGAACCCGTTTGCCATGAAGAAACCCATAGAAGAAGATGAAATTCTTCAACAAATAGGAGAAAGTAGTTTTCCCAAAAGACAAATCTCAATGGGGTCGACGTCGATGTTCGATAGGGAGCGTATGGTGGCCCATGAGCTAAACGAAGACTTGGCCTTTTCCCTCCAATTGCTTGAGAATGATGCGTCTGAATGGTCCCCAAAAGCGTTGAGGTCGCCCTTTTGGATATTGAAAGAATAGCGAAAATATCGGCTACCCTCTTCAATTTTCACTCCATAATCACCTTGCATCGGTTATTTTCCAAAATAACATTATCCATCCTAAGACAAGATCACAAGATGAGAAATTTCATATAATCTTCGGATGTGATTGACTTGATTTAATAGACTTAGTCGATACGATACTCAATCCGAAGCTCTCTACTATGTACTACTCCCACGACTTCTTAAAATGTCCTCAAATGGGCCGCCTTTGTTTTAGAGGCACCGTAAGTTGAGTCATGACCCGCTAAATAGTAAGGTAAAACCCAAGATAGGAGATCAACCTAGACATATACCCTTTTTCCCCTCATAATATATATCACCATAACTACTCACACTAAAGCTGCTGAGATTGGCTAATTTCTCCTCCTTCCTAACAAGATGCGGAGACTTGATCATCCTTTATGTTTTTCCACTTCCATGTAGTCATGACCTTCGTTCACACTTCACATGCACAAATTCCAACAATTTTATTATGTGTCGCTTTTTGGTTCCAATGCACAACATTGCATTCATGGGCTGGTCAAATTAAAACATCACATGAGCATTCAACAGGTAAAATATATAAAAGATTAGCTATTCATCATCCTAAAATTGTCATGTAGTCAGCTCATGGTGGACGATGTCTCGTCACGGGGAAGCCTACTTATGTACCTAAAGTTTGACAAGTTATTTTCCAATGTTGACCGTGAATTTTCGTTCTATCCAATTTATGCATTCAAATTTATAATTGCCAATGCAGAGGATTGAACCCCTTGATTCATTAGTTCTGCAAAACTTCACTCACCCATGTGTAGTTTAGAGGAGCGACGACCCGTCCAACAAATGCAACAGCAAGTAGCCACTCCACGTAGCAGTCCCTAACACGAGAAAACGATAAAATTTTGAGAAAAAAAAAGGTTGGAAAGGACAAATCATAGCTCACACTAGTAACAGAAGAAATGAACAGTAGATTCATCAAAGCAAGGACAATTATTGACATGTTGTACACAACTCTACGAAATGTAAAAGAAAGTTATGATCAATTAGACATTGTACTACACAAAAAAGAATTTTTTTTTATTAATTTAGGTAGATTGTCATTTTTTGCGGAATATTACGAACCATAGAACCTAGTAAACTTACGACCACTCATGGACAATTACACTTCCAAAAGAAAAGTTACGGAAGGATATTAGATAGATAAGTTACCAGTGAGGACAATTACTTATAATTATGATGCATCAGTGATTTACTAACAATAAGTAAAGAAATTTATTATAAAGTTGGGCGTATTACTATTGGTGCAATATGACGAATTATGAAATTTATAGAATTCACAACGACGGAGGGGACATTACAATTTGTAAAGAATAGTTATAAGGTGAAACGTAACAAGCATAATTACTATTAGCGAGAAAAATTACGAATGCCAAAAGAAAGGCAAGATTGGATCCCCTTTTTCTCAACATAAAGGTTCCAACTACAACTTTCGGGGCAAATTGAGCCCCGGCATCCACGAGGGATGAAGGGCCAACTTTCACAATTGGGAGAAATCCAATGAAAATAAAATCTTTTACTGTGTTTTTGCCCTTTGAAGCTTTATATATTGACAATTTTGCCATTATGACTAGATTTTAACCTTTGAGACCAATGCCCCGTTTTCCCCATGCGGAGAAGCTTGCGATTTTCTTAATTTCGATTGCACATCCCGAAAATAGGGAGCGCAATGATCCCAACAAAAATCGGGTCGAGCGGATGTTAGTCAAACTTCAATCAATCCTTCTCATACTTGAAAGAAAAGTCTCAAAGGCCAAATCTGTATGTAGAGGTTTTCGAATTAAACTTGGATGGACGATACGGTAAATGTACTACGTTCTAGAGCATTCTTATCATGAATGTCCGTAGCTGGTAGATGTGGAAATGCAATTTCCACCATTTGATCTCAAGGGAATCAATGGTTGTAACAAGAGGGACTCCTGTATAAATAGATAGGGGTACCTTTCCTTTCATTTGTATTTTTTCAACACTTGAGCAATACAATTCATTCTCTCACAAAGTCCCTCTCTAAACACTTTCTCTCTTTAGATCAAGATGAGCGAGCGGTCGATCCTTGGGAGTATTGACTTAGCTGAGGCACTTGAATGATCCAAAGAAGCCTAAGTTGCCGCACGCCACACGGTCTTGATCTCAAGCAACGTTGAAAGTTCATTACAAGCACTTCCTTACACATGAGTAAACCAAAAATGAATATGTCCACAACTTCTCAGGCATACCTCGCTGCCATTTAAACCTGCATCCGTGAATGTAGAGAAAGCATCTGCAAATAGCACCTCTGCCCATTGAAAACCAATCCATTAAACCACACACTTCCTGATAAAAAAATCAATCTCTATCACGAATGTTAATAAATCAATACTCATAACTGACAATCACTACAAGGAAAAGGGGCAAATTATGTTCAGAAACATTGTTTAATCATCTATGAGAAGCTGGCCAAATAGGAAATTATAAAAAAGAAAGAAAGAAACATATATGGCATAACCAATAGAAAGGGATATCCCATATCTTATAACTGTAATAACCAATAACATATGGACTTGAATGTAATTGAAAAGCAATAGATTCACAACCATGTAAGATTAAGATGATCCAATAAGGTATACATACTCCTAAAGAACCATTTTGACAGTTAGGAGGAAGAATTTGAAATATATGGTTGAAACTACAAAGGAATCAATCCTCAAGAACCATTTTGACGATTAGGAGCACGAACCTAAAATAAATCATTGAAACTACAAAGGAATCAATCCTCAAGAACCATTTTGATGATTAGGAGCAAGAACCTAAAATAAGTCATTGAAACTACAAGGAATCGATCCTCAGGAAGTGGAGGGACCACCTTGCTACTTTCACAAGCCGTGAACATTATGTACAAAGGTAGTCAAGACTCGAAAAGTTACAAGACATATAAGATAAAAATACGTAGTACTGTCTCAAATTCATTGTATTTTATTTACGGTAAACACCGTGTAATCCATCTAAACTGGGTCAAGGAAAAGACACTCGACGACGAAATGCAATGTTGTAATATTCAATCCCTTATTAAATCTATTGAGCAAGAAGTACCCATCGCTTCTAGTATATTCATGTACTTGATGGGGGACCGAGTCCACACGAAAGAATTCTTTTATATCTTGTTATGATCGGCTCTTCCGGGGGACCAATGGCGTAATGAGTCGTGACCGGCCTAAAGATCCAAAATATTTTCCAAGATGGCAATTTATTGGACCACACAACAACTTGATTGTCAAACAGCACTAACTTATGTTCCAGCCCACTACATAGCACCAGGCCATTCGAGTTATGTAATGAACTACACTAACTTATGGTCTAGCCATTCTCGATTTTTATCATTGAAAAATTTACCCTTTATATAGCCGAAATTGAACACTAGTTAGCCACCGTTTTTATTTTATTTTATTGTAATGCATTGATAGACTCGGGTATTTGTCATTATTTTAAAGAAAAATTCTAAATAAGCGCCCTAAAATGCCATTATTTTCTTGAATGAGAACCTGAGATGGACTTTGTTTCAAATAAGAGTCTAAAATGACCATTGCAGTTTTAAATAAGGGTCCGACCTGACCAGCCAGCTAAATATTCTGATCGGTCAAGGGCATTTTCATCTAGAGATAATTTTAACTTAGATTTTAGTTGAATTAAATTAAAATTAAGAAAACTAAAAGTTTTAAAATATTTATATAGGTGAGAGGCCTGGGCTCCCCCTAGTTCTAGCAATGAGCTGCCGGCCCTTGCCTTTGGTGGACGAGGGTCACTAGCCATGGTTGAAGCCCCACCAGCGATGGGGGAGGGCCTGTATTTTTTCTTCTTTGTGCTTTTTTAATTTTTAGCTTTTTTAATTTTTGAGTTTGTTTTGTATGGATTTTTAACCTAATTTAATTAAGATTTTGTGTAAATATTAGGATTTCGGATCAAAACAGCGTCTAGCGAGGTTAGCCCTCGCCTGTGGCTTTGGAGGGTCTCTCTGGACCCTCTCCGAGCATCGCCGATGGCCCAAAAAGGAAAGAAAAGGAAAAAAAAAAGGAAGAAATAAAAAAAATGGATGGAAATGCCATTGACTAACCGGTGAGATCATGCCTCTTGAGATTGATATGATTATTTCAGGCCCTTATTAGAAACAAGGTACATTTTAAGCCCCAATTTGAGAAAAAAATGGCACTTCAAACCCTTATCATTTGAAAAAAATGAAGCCGCTTCAAGCTTTTATTTGAAATTTTTCCTTATTTCAATCTATATCGTTGCGAAATAACATGCATAAGATTTACAACAGATAATTTGGAAACGGCCGGATGCGTTGAGCATCAGTAAAATGCAGGCTATGATTTCTGATAATCGATTACTCAAATCTAACAAGGATAAACAAGTCCTGGCTGGTAGGGTTTTGGCTATTTCACGTGTGTGGTTCACGTCAATTAGCGTCACAAGAATGCTGCTTGTCTTCTGACCAAAACAAAAAAAATGCAAACCGTCAGAAAATGAAAAAAAAGAAGAAGAAGAAGAAGGTTACGTGAGATTGGTCAATTATTCGAAACTAATGAAACTAGGGAATCAATGGAAGTATTTAATTGCACTTGTTGGAAATACAAATGTTGATAGCATCGTACGAGAGCTTTAGAACTAGTTACGCTTTGATTGCAAATTTTGTGAATTGTAATAAACTTAAATCTATTCAAGCGTGAGCTTAGAAAACCTAAGTTTGCCAATTTCACAGGAGGATCAGCTCGTGTCTTTGTCTTGTGGTGCGTTTGAATCGCCCCCGCTACACCTCTTGTTGAGATCATACTGTCGTGCTTGCGAATCGGGGTTAGTTTATTGTCCTCATTCATTGATTTAATGGTGATAATTCTCAGTCAGCCATAAACTATTCAATTTTGCCATATACTCTGAACCTTTCTGCCAATTGCCATGAGAAATTGCCGACTTGGTGTTTAGTCATTGATGATCGTCCTACGTGGCTCGCTGACATGAATGACTTGTGGATCATCTTATCAATGATTTTTGCTACCAATTAGCCGAATGATTGCATTGAAATTTTACGTAAGTTTTTAAGATTGTGTTAGCAAAATTGAAAAGTTTATGACCAACTATCCTCATAATAGGTATGGAAAAATTATTTAAAAAGTCCTAAACTTTTTACACTTATCTACCTTAAACATTTTCACATTTTACCAATTCAATCCTATTAGCTGAAAATCGTAGAATTGAATGCCGATTGACCCACATGGCATTGCCATCACTAACATAGATAAAATTTAATATTATTTTAATATATTTTTAAATATTTTTATTTACTTTTTATTTTTATTTTACATTCTTTTTCCTTTTTTCCTTTTCTTTTTCCCTCCCCCATCACCCAGCCTCAGGCAAGGGCCATCCTCACCGGATCGGGCGAGGAATGCCCTTGCCTAAGGTTAGCAAAGGTTGAGGCCAAGTATGGAAAAAAAAAAAGGGAAAAAAAAGGGAGAAATAAAAATAATTAAAAATATTTAATAACTATTAAAATAAAAATAAAAATTGTCCATGTCAGGGCGGGCGTGCCACATAGAATGGGCACCATCCAAGGCAGTTATTTTTGGTCTATTAAGACTAAATTGATAAAATGTGAAAAGATTTAGGATTAAATTAGTAAATTTAAAAAATTTAAGATTAAATTGACATAAGTACAAAACGTTTAAGAATTCTTTTATAATTTTCCCGATATATTTGAGTTGATTAGGACAACTGGGGCTTAAGTGCCATATACTACTATTGTCAAATTGTCCCGCCCGGACCGGACCGGGACCGGTGGTCCGGTTCCCGGTCCGGTTCCCGGTCCCCAAAATTGGAACCGGTGGCCGGGCGGTCCGGTTCCCGGTTCCGAGGTATAGGACCGGACCGGACCGTTTGTTTTTTTATTTATTTTTTTTCAATTTAGTGTTACAAATATGAAAAATTCTGGATTTTTTTTTCCGGTCCGGTCCCGGGACCGTCGGTCGGTCCGGTTCCCGGGACCGTCGGTCCGGTTCCGTTCCGGCAAATAGGGAACCGGGACCACGGTCCGGTTCCTAGTTCTCGAGGGGAACCGATCACCCTACCTATACTACTATTAATCTAAAAAGCGCGGACATGCTAGGGGCTTGTCGTGTGAGACATCTCGACACGCTCGGATATGCATCCGACACGTGGTCAACACAATCGACACGCCGGGACACGCAAGTCGGTGAGAAAGAAGGGCGGAGAAAGCGCGGAATATGGAGGGCAGAGACCGGGGGGAGATGGGCGACGTCTCGGGCCACGAGAGAGATGAGGAAGAGAGCTCGTCACACTGAGGTAGAGTGCAGATATGGAGGGCAGAGGTCGAGGGCAGAGGGGGCGGGGTGTCTGCGTGCTCCAGCCATGAGAGATGAGGGAGAGAGGGCGAGAGATGAAAAGAAAGAAGGAGGAGGGGAAATCATAACATACGACGCTTGAAATCACGGCGGACTGCAGAAGAATCCGTGGATCTAGGGCTCCGAAGCTGGATGGTGCAGGTGGGTAGAAGTCGAAGAGAAGCAAGCCTCCTTCTGAGAAGATGGAGTGCGAAGTCGTGGAAGGGAGGCGGCGATGGACAACGCGGGACAAAACCCTAGAGAACTCTAGAGAAAGGGCGATTTAATTTAATATTTACTTTATTATTTGTTTTCTCTTGTCCGGCTGCTGGGGCTCGAATTACAGAAGTAACCACTACCCATTACTGGAAAA
This sequence comes from Psidium friedrichsthalianum, assembly GCA_019149425.1. Classification (NCBI taxonomy): domain Eukaryota; kingdom Viridiplantae; phylum Streptophyta; class Magnoliopsida; order Myrtales; family Myrtaceae; genus Psidium; species Psidium friedrichsthalianum. The sequence goes on from JAGVVM010007282.1 coordinate 28,417, forward strand.
GTTTATTTTTTTTATTGTAAGAGCTCTTTTTGTAAAGTCTCTATTTTTTATTTTAAAAAATTCATAAAAATAATCATTTATTATGCACATATAAAAATATATATTTAATGCATAGCGTATCCTAACATGTCAAAAATCTCTATTTTTTTTGAAATAATGTGCTGGCGTGTCTTGTCGTGTCACGTGTAGGTGTCGATACTGCTTAACTATTACTATTCTCAAATTGGTTGGAGGATGTTATAGCACAGTTATAGATTGTCGAAGACCGTTAGAAAATAAAATTTGTTAGTATAAATCCGTGAGTATTAATGTCAACTCTCTTTAATATTCTCTATCCTAAGCAACTCATAATATTAATATAACTAGCACCAACACCAACACGCGACACACAACATGCGACATGTCATTTCCGAAAAATAGAGAATTTCGACATTTGGGACACGTTGTAAATTAAATGTACATTTTCATATATACATGATTATATAAAAATATTGGGGTTTTTTTTTTCTTCTATGAGAAATTTACTACTAGAGTTTTTTGGCTGACTATCCATATTTTGGACCCCTAATTTACTTATTTTTGGTCGAAACCCCTAATTTATTGAAATGCTTAAAATAATTTATGGGTATTAAAATGGAGTGTCGAGAAGTTGGACTCACATGTCGCATGCATGTCTGGAGCACTGAGCAAATGTGGATCGCATGTTAAAGAGTGCGAAGAAAGTCGAACATGATACGAATGCGTCCGAAGATTTATGGTGCATCCTAAAATATTGTTCGATCGGAGAATGGAAATGACGCTGCACCGTCAACAACAATAAAGTAAAGAAACAAATTTTATATATTCATACACTAATGATGCGTTATACGAAAAAGCTACTGCTTATATAAAAAATGACAACTTTTTTTCAAGTCAAAAAGTCCCAATCCCCCGTCAAATTGACCGAAAAAGTTTTCGCCCAATCCGAACGTCCCAATTTGAACGATCATGTATATTTTTTGGGGGGTAAAGGGTGATGGCGGACCTAGGGTAGGTCGCCAATTAAATAGTACTTATTAGTGGACCAAACGCGGAAATAGTTAGTCCTCTGAGTACTAATTGAATTGATTATGATCTTTTCATCGAGAAAAGTGTAAAAAAAAAAAATCGAAATCTATTACATTTTTATCAATTCAGTCTCAAACCTTTTATCGGTACTAATTTAGCCACAAAATTTTGCATTAATGCTAATTGAGTCATAAATCTTTTGTATTTGTCAAATTAAGTCATTCATGTCGATTTTGGCCGGAAATAGCTATCGTGGACATCGGTGGCCTTAAGTGGCACGGCTGATGTTGACTTTTTTATTATAAATACTTTTTAATATTATTTAATATTATTTATTTTTCCTTCTTTTTCCTTGCATTGCCTGTTCATTTTATTGGGCTAGCAAGGGTCGCCAGCCCCTGGAGAGCGTAGCAATGCCCTAACTGGGGATGGTCAAGGCCACAATGCCCTTGCCCAAACTCGACGAGGGCCGCAACACCCTCACAGGCTGGTAGGGGTCAGCTAGCAATAATAAAAAAGAGAAAAAAGAGAAAAAAAATTATTTTAATATTGAAAAAAATAATGCCAGTGCTAGTAGTACCATGTAAGACAATTGAAATTCAGTAGTAATTTCCTGTCAAAATTAGCCGAATTGATTCAATCAACACCAAATACAAAAGATTAGAATGAATTGATTCAATTGACAAAATACAAAAGATTTAGAACTGAATTGGCATCAATGCAAAATGTTTAGAACTGAATTGGCACATAATATAATAGATTTATGACTTTTTTTGACATTTTTTTCCTCTTTCATCTGCTTCGCCTTAAATTGCTATGTACAATAATCATTATTGCTAAGCAAGCTGGATCCTTTAATTTTCAAAGGATCGGACTCTGTTCATATATGAGAGGGACATGGAGCTCGTAGGTCGTTTTCATAGAACATAATCGGGTTCTACTTGCAGGATATTTCGCAGGTCTCCAGATAATTGCAGCACCGTATGTGCCCAAGATTATTACCAAAAAGAAGAGAAGAAAAAAAGTCATATATATAAGCTCAGTAAATAGCTAACAGGCCATCAAGTGAAGGGTTATAAATTGCAAAGGAGAGCCCATGTCATAAAGGAGGAATGGCCAGAAAAGGAAAAGAGAATTGGCATGACGTTGCACAGTTATAAAACTCCGCCCGATTGACCTCCTTGCTTTTCGTCATTTGCAAAGCACTTAATTGGATTATAGAGAAATGCTGACATGGACTAACTTTGACCCACGTTGAGAGAATATTAAACAAGTGGCTGATAGAGAAATGCTTACATTATTAAACTCCTCCCGATTCGGTGTTTTAAATCCGGTTTCCCGCACGTCACAAACAATAATTATAAAAGAAATAATTAAACAATTACATCGGGTGCAACCCTTCAAAAATTTCTATGGACTCAACTATATTGTACTCTCGCAATAACTCCCAAAAGACTATTATGCTAACAAAACCCAATTTGATGCGGAGCTTTTGTCTTCCTAAAATAACACCGGAGAGTGTGGGGAGTGATCCCCTGTATCAAATAGCTTAAGTGGTCCACTACTCATCAACTCATTGTGCGAGATTTTCTCAAATCAACAGTAAATGAGCGATTTGCCTATGCACTTGATACATACTAGACGAAGCTTCATTTAAGATCTGTGCCTCGGAATAAAGCGATACGCCAAGCGCACAAACCCATACCCAAAACGGAGCAGGTTAATAAAGGGCGCCCCCTTTGAGTTTAGGGATTCTTAGCCGGGAATTCACTCCATTCCCAGAAAGATAGGGTTTCTGTTATGTGAAAAAGAAAGGGGAAGGGGCACAGAGTTGAGGAAAGAACCAAAACCAAAAAAAGTGGAAAAGAATAAAGGTGAGGAAAAAGAGACCAAGAGGGA